>JAKUCV010002880.1:4435-193810 GCA_028386065.3 Turnera subulata | reverse complement strand
CAAAAGGTTATTTTCACATCCATAACTCCAACAATTAAGGATCTACGGTTCATCGGTTTAAGTAAATTAACAATTCTCGGGCCTAAAGCCCACCAAGTCTTAAATCACAAATCCCGGCCCGTGGGCCCACTTCCTTAAGTTCATATTTTTACCGATTATGTGATTGGGCTTCGAGCCCGTTCTTAATGTCCATGAATTGAATTATCCGTGATTAGGTCCTAAGTCCGTAACTTAAGTCCAATTAAACATCCTAAGCTTCAAATTGAAATTATTGGGCCTGGGCTCGGTTTTTCCTAAAACCGTCCTAAAGCCATCCCGAGCCCAAGGTTAATCGGCCTAAAGTCTATTCGTGTCGGTAGGTTCTCCCGGCCACACACCCTAACTCTCCGCTCTCGGTAAACCGTAATTCACTAAATGTACAAATATAAATAAATGTATTTCGTAAAATAAATTCCAAAATTAAGTACATAACATAACCGAGAATAATCATAGACAATTACCGTCTAACACTCGTAAAAACGAGAAATATAGACTGCTGGGCAGAACCCGAGCCCTCGCCGGAAAAGTTTCGAGCCTCGCCGGATTCCGATCAACTCGCCGGAAAAACTCCACAATAACCAAGACAACAACCACAACAATTCTGCCAAGAATCAAACAACATTGAAACCATATTCAACCCCACTACATACAATTAATCAATACAACACCCTCTGACCCCAAATCGATTCAAGAAAAAGGATTGGAGAAAAGAATCCTTACTCGAAAAAACACGAATCCTCCTTGTCCCTAAATTTGATTCTGCCCGAAACCAAAGAACAGTATCAATCTCAAGCCCGTCCAGAAACGTAACTCACTGCCCGGAAGATCAAACCCCCAACACAGACAACGCGCCGCCATAAGACAGACACACCGGCATCGCCACACACACCAACAACAGCCAATGACCACCACCAAGGAGACAACCCAAATCGGATTAGTACACACACACAACATCCAAACGAAGGAAGAACACAAGAGGATAGAGGGACGGCGGTACTTACCCAACAACTCGAGGAACGGCGGTGGCGACTCATGTCCACACGCAGCACTCGCCGTCGCGCATGAAATCGGCCCTCGTCTCGGCCTCCTCTGCGACTCGTGGTGGCGGCGGCGGCTTCGTGTCTCAGCGACGGCGACACGGAAGTAGAAGAGAGGATGCAAGGTGGCGGCGGCAGTTTTTTTTGTGAGAGGGGCAGAGAGGACGGGAAGGAGTAAAAAGAGAAGAGAGGAAGAGAAATCGTGAGGGTTGCAGGCCGAATGGGGAGGAGAAGAAAAAGGAGGGGAGATAGTGGAAGACAAGAACGTTGGGGCGGCGGCGGCTGGGTGGAATGGTAACGGGAAGAAAAGAAAAGTGAAGGTTGGAGAAGAAAAGAAGTAAAAAGAAAGGAAAGGTGGAGAAAAGAAGAAGAAGGGATCGGCTAGGGTTGGCCGCCCTAGTGGACGACTCGTCGTCCGCTTAGGCGCGGTCAACCCCCGCCTGGTCAAATATATATTTTTTTTTTTTAAATCATCAAAACGACGTAGTTTCGATCGAAGACACAACGAAACCCCCGTTTCACCCCGAAACACATTCCGATAACAACAAAACCCGAAGCATGAGAAATTCTAACTGGAAATTGACATTTCCAAGGAAAGGTAATCTATTTCCTCGACTAAAACTCGAAAATACTTCAAGGGTAAAATTGGAATAAATTTCCGAAAATTTCGAAAATCAAATTATAAAATCCGGGGCGTTACATTCATAATATCTTTTTCATCATCTAACATTAATTGTTTTTCATTCTATATTTTCTTATTTCTAAGTATTCTTATTAGGAGGAAAGAACTATAGTTGAATTTAACAAATTATTTTTTCGTCACATCTAATTTATCCTTATTTTACTATTTATTTTTACGTACTTATTCCAATGAATTATAAAACCTATATATATATATATATGTATTCGAGAAATTTGTGTAAGATAAACTTGGAAAGTCAAGACTCTCTAATTTATTGTGATTAGATTTATCTATAAAATCTTCGTATCAAATTTGAATATTATATTTTTATACTTATCTATTAAATTATAAATTAAGAATAAGTGATCTAAATCAAACATTTAGCAAAATAACAAAGAAGAAAAACCTGTGATTGAACTATATCCACCAACAGAGAATATGCCCTGCCCTTATAATATTTGAAACAAAAAATATTGTTAAAAATAATTATTTTAACCATCGTATTAATTAACACAAACAAGTTCAATAACTCTTATACACTAAGAAAACTACAACCTTGTTTTTCCCACTAGTATTAAAACACTACACACTTCAGTGTCTCACGATGAACGAGAAAAAATATAAAAGAGAGGCTGGACATTTTGGTCATTAATTTTAAAAATGGAGTGTGAATAACAATGGTTGGAGTGCAAATATTGGTTCCCCCCAATTAAACACATTAAATATCCAATTCAGAATCAAAATCTCAAAAAAAAAAAAAATCACCAAAGACATTTCCATCACCCAAAATGATGCGACTTAAATTTTCATATATCTACAAAGTCATGTCTAAATACCTAGCCAACAGATTGAGAACGTCGCTACCCATGTGTATTTCTTAAACCCAAGCAGCTTTTGTTTCTGGGATATGCGTAAATGGTTAACCATGCTGTCATAGTGAGTATCTGAGGTTTTTCCAGGGTGTTTGGTGAGCAAAGTGAATTTAGGCAAATCAAGGGATTAAAGTTAAATAGATGTTATCCCGCCTTAACCCATATTTTATATTGGGATGATTATTTGAGACATCCAAGATTATGAAAATCATGAGGGATTTGGTGACAGTTCGGTTAAAAACAATATAACTGTGGCCAGTCAAAGTTATACTTTAGTGCGAACAACCCTATTGAGGAAAGAATGGCAATCAGTGAGAGTTTTGGAAATGGTCTAACCAAAGACAATGATTCTTAGCTGAGTTTGCCAACAGTTTTGGGGGGTGGGGGACTATGGGTGGGTATAGGTGCTGTGCTGAGAACAAAATACTATCCACGAACAAATTTTCGTAAAGCTACTAAGGATAGCAACTCATCTTGGGCTTGGAGTAGCATGAGAGTGATGATAAATAGGCAAATGAAATAGATTTTAATCGAAAGACGCCAATCTTGAGCTTGAGACTGTTTTAGATGCAGCAATTTTAACCGTTTGGCGACAAGACGGTCATTCTAACTGTAAATTTTTCTAACTGCTGCTGACGATAGTACTCTCTTTATGATACCTATTTCACCCGTATTCACATGGGCTCTATACACAGACTAGTTTTTTAAGTCCTTTTGCTGTCCCACCAATTGTTCTCTGTCTTGATGATTATTCCTAACCTGGCCTGTATTATCCAAGTTGTCTGATCTGATCTGATCAGTCACTCAGGCATGAGGCAAAGGCTAATGAGCATTAGTTGGATACATATATGATATAGCCACCCTTGTATCTCTTTACTTCATTTCCTGAGAATAACAACATTAACTGGGAAACAACTGTGTGGTGCAAAAGCTGTAGCAGGCTAGCAACAAGCAAATCTGATTTCCACCTGAGATATCCAATCCAAGCTTATTGTAGTAGTAGTATCTCTATGGATCGACCCTTATTTTGCATCCCACATCGATTGCATGTGAAGCAAAGAGTGATGGGAGAGTGGTATAAAAGTAAAGCCCAAAGCAACGAGGAACATACTTACCTGGACGGGGTCGATGGGCGATCAAGAAGGCCCATGGCCTAGGTTGATGGCCTCTATTGCACTCAGGAGGAGCATCCGCCTAAGGTCTCCTCAATGTAGGAGAGCCTACGTCATAATTTGTGGCAGTGGGGGCCTGCGTTCGCGCGGCCCCTGTCCGATCCCAGTATTAATCTTTTATACTTAAACCAAGTTGTTTGGTGGCCTATTACCTAAAATGGCTGACTCGTGTGTCAAGCCCCAAGGTTCTCTAACCTTGGCCTGGAGAAGATGTTGTGGGTGATAAGGATGTAGTATTTCTCGAGGGTATTGTGCAAGTGAAGCTTGGCAGCGCAGGCAGCCATAGTCTGGAGTTGGGAATGGACGTGAGCATACCAAGCTTTCTGAAGTGAACACTATGAATTCTGATGGGAAGCTCATCATCAGGTCATGATATCAAGGGGGTGAGCTTGTGGTGGTGGCTATAATGCTGAATCTCAGCGCCTCTTTGAGGGTCATCATCCGCTTTTGATGATGATATAGCCTCCTTGCCAAGAAGAGCGCAACTGACATCAAGATTGAAGTCACAGTGGCTGCAGCGGAAGACAAATCCTGACGAGAGGGTATTTGCATGCATCACAGATGAAGGGTTTGCGAAAATTTGCAGGGTGTCCAAGATGAGGGGGTGGTGAGAGTGGAGAGGGTGATGAATTGGTTCGTGGCTTTCAGGCAACTCAAAGCATGATTGGTCTAGCACCAGATAACATTCTTCATATAGGCTGGACCATCAATTCCTTGCATGCACCCATCACAGGTAACTAAACGGCAAACTCTTTCAACTCCTTATCAAAGTGTTCCAAGTCATGTTCATGGCTCCACTGTTTGAACCCCATTTGCAGAGAGATTTGTTAGAGATGATGATTAACCCACCTAATAACATAACTGGAACATTTAACTGAATTTAATCAGTGTTCTTCACTCTTGACTAATAACATTAGTTATGATACTCAATGAATGATAACCTTGTTTTGTTTTTACTACTTCTCTTGGATCAACACTGATAATAGAAAGCAAGTGGTCTTTTAGTTATAAAAAAAAAAAAAAGAAGCAAGTCGTCTTTTGGAAGTGTTGACAAAATGCAGTATATGTTATTATCATTTTAATATCTGATCAAATATTAAATTAAAACCAAGGGGGAGGATATGAATATCAAATACAACCCGACGATGTTTACCGAGAAAAGAGAAGAGAATGAAGTGAGGTAGGAATCCATATTTACACTCTTTTAGTTAATATTCACACTTTGGTAAATAAATTATAAATATCCTGAAAAAAACACTTATTTCTCACCCGCCAACTCCTTTGGATGGTGTGCATTTATGAAAGAGATAGAATCCGGATTCCAGACAAGATTAGAATACTTGAATAAAAGGAATAAAACCATACATAAAAGCGGCTTTTGAATTAGATGGAAATTCCAAAATTGCCAGATTGGCAGTGATTTACAAAGGAGGGAAATTAATGAAAAATTTAATTTAGAAGTATAGAGAATGAATATCCACAGAATTGGATAGATCGCATAATTATCATAATTAGTACAATGGAAAGCGCCTGTGTAATTACTCTTATCTTCCCACAAAAAAAAATTTATTCCTATCTTACAATGATTGACTGATTGCCATATTGATGACATGTTGGTCTTACACAATTTTTCGGATTTGTTTGGATTTAAAACCTTGAAAGTTTGTTTTCCAAACCAATTTTTTTCGCCAGATAGAATTTAGGTGCTGTTTTGTACTTAACATTTGGCAAAACGCATGGTTGTGCCGGTGGTTTTCAGTTTTGTATATTCACCATCAATCAATCCAAATCAATAATATATGTTTTGTTTTTTTGAGGTGGTTAATTGCAAATTGATGTTTGCAAGATACAGTTTGATACTTGATGTTTTGTAAATTTGATTCAATGAAGCAAATTATGCTATGATTTTATAAAATGAGTCAATTAAGTATTTTTTTATAAAATTAATTTGAAGAATATTCAGATTAATTTTAACTCACAAAGCCTTTACACTATGCTACCTTTCCATCCTTATTATAGAAACTTTTAATAAATATATGTTTATTAAAAGTCAATTCTAATTATAAAATAATCAAACAAATCTCTTAAATCAAATTATGCATCTTAAAAATTTAAATACTTATTTATCAACCAAATCAGAGGAGGTTGCATGTGGGTATGGTGTTTAGGAACTGAATAATTAGTTAATATTTTTCCAAAACTAACCATTCTAATATATTTAAAACTGGTTTGTTCGTGGTTGATATTTATTTCGCTGATAAGAGTTGATGAAGCGCAACAATATATTGATGGGTGTGGATTTATAAATGATGTATAAGGTAAATAGATGAGGAAGAAGAAAAAGAAGCAAAAATTATATTTTCGTGTTCGAGATGTTGTTTCACGCGTAAATTATGCAATACTCTGATTGTATCAATCCCGAGAATCTCGTGTTAATATATAATTAGAAGAAGGCAAACTTTGTTTTTTTTTTTTGTCGCGTAAACGAATTCATGAGATACCATTTTGTTGCTTTTGAAAGATTTTTTTTTTTTTTTTTATCAGAATGATTCAATGAGGAATGTTAGCAACTCGTTTTGAACACACTCTTCCAATACACCCTATCTTATAAAGCCATGTGATTCATATCTTTATGCTTTAAACTTGTTAACCGGCAATATAAGTTAATCTTATCTTTTTATTTTAGTAAATAATGATCTTCTTATTTTTTTTGATTTTTCAACAATGCATAAATTTTCAAAAAACTAGGGTTTTTGGGTTTTTTGGGCCCCGTGTTTAGTGGTTTGGCCAATTTGGTACCCCGACATTTTTTTTGGCCGGGCATATACCCGAGATTGCATGGGCAGGCCAAACGTATACCCCTGGTCAGGCACCTGCTGACGTGGAGGCTGCCCGGGGTATTTGCGCGTGTTACTGTAGCAAAACGACGTCGTTTTAAGTGAGAAAACGACACCATTTCATGCCACGGCGGACACAAGTGGCTTAGTGGGGCCCACTTCACTCAAAGCCAATCCTCTAAAATGACGTCGTTTTGCTACAGTAACACGCGCAAATACCCCGGGCAGCCTCCACGTCAGCAGGTGCCTGACCAGGGGTATACGTTTGGCCTGCCCATGCAATCTTAGGGTATATGCCCGGCCAAAAAAAATATCGGGGTACCAAATTGGCCAAACCACTAAACATAGGGGCCAAAAAACCCAAAAACCCCAAAAAACTACAAAAAGTAATAGTTTACTTTCTTCATATATATTAAGTTTATCTAAAATAAATATAGATATGGAGATAAATAAAATAGATATACTTAAAGAATAAAATGAAAGTTGATTTATTGTAAAGGAGCTTAAGAATTTTTTAAAATTACTTTTTGGATGTAAATTCTTTTACTCAAGTAAATATATTAGTCTTATCTTTTAGATAAAATTATATAAAAAGTTATAAAAAAATTAAATTAAAAAATTATAAGAAATTTTTTTATTAAAGCAGTATTTTAAGCAAACTCAAATAACCAAGGTTATAAAACTCGGCCCGGGCATTGACCTGTTTCAGTGGCTGGGTCGCGGGTTTAGAGGTTAACCGGGGTTCAACCAGAGTCTGACCGGTATTAAAATTAATAGTAAAAATATAAAATTTTTTAATAAAGGTCCAACCAAAGGTCTAATCATGGTATGACCAAGGTAAAATTTTGAAATTGTTGACTTTTAACCCGAAAAAAACCGGATATGGGTCAATAAACTCGAAAAATTTGGAGAACCCGTCATGACCCGGCCGGTTTTTCGAAGGATACAACCCAGATGGGTAAAAAACCTGAAATTGCCTCCAGGTCACGGTTACCCAAATTCAACGGTCGGGCCGGTCCGGGTTTGATAACAATGCAAATAACATGTGCGTGGTAATATTTTGAAAAGAGTGCATCACGGGACTTCATGTAATAGAGGGGTGTGTTGGAAAAGTGTGTTCAAAGGTGTGTTGCTAGTATTCCTCTTCAATAGATTCAACCCTAATCTAATTACTCATCAAATATAATTCTTTAATGTTGCATACAATCGATTAAAAATAAAAGAGTAATAAAAAAGATTTATTAGACAAGTCTTTTTAACATTTTCTGGTGGAGTAGTTGTGCGAAGATGTGAAGACAACTTTTGTCATCTAATTTTACTTAAAAAAAAAAAAGGGATAAAAGAAACCTTTTACTTAATAGTGTTTGCATCCGTATAGTCTGGGCCCTCAATTAAATGCATGCATACATCACAACTAATCTTCAAGTTTTGTTGAGATTAAGGTTGTCCTTGTGTTCATGTTCCTAGTGGCAACTCTCCCTCCCTCCCTCTCTCTCTCTCTCTCGTTCTCTTTATGGGGGAGGAAGGATTGATACAGCATCTTGTTTATGGAAATTAGTCTTTATTGTTGCTGTCATTGTGTTACAATTGGCAGCCATTCTTATCTTTTAGGTACGGAGTGAGGAAGAGATTCAATTGAAAGAAGGTTTGATGATAGTACTCTTTATGATACCTATTTCACCCGTATTCACATGAACTCTGCACACAGACTAGTTTTAAGTCCTTTTGCTGTCCCACGAATTGTTCTCTGTCTTGATGATTATTCCTAGCCTGCCTCTGAGGCATGAGGCAAAGGCGTTGGAGGCAATATGATATATCCACCCTTTATATCTCTTTACTTCAGAATAACAACATTAACTGGGAAACAACTGTGTGTTGCAAAAGCTGTAGCAGGCTAGCAACAAGCAAATCTGATTTGCACCTGAGATATCCAATCCAAGCTTATTGTAGTAGTAGTATCTCTGTCGATCGACCCTTATATTGTATCCCACATCGGCTGGATGTGAAGCAAAGAGTGATGGGAGAGTTACTATAAAACTAAAGCCCAAAGCAGGAAGCAACATACTTACCTGGACGGGGTAGATGGGCGATCAAGAAGGCCCATGGCCTAGGCTGATGGCCTCCATTGCACTCAGGAGGAGCATCTGCCTAAGGTCTCCTCAATGTAGGAGAGCCTGCGTCATAATTTGTGGCAGTGGGGGCCTGCGTTCGCGCGGCCCCTGTCCAGTCCAAGTATTAAATCTTTTGTTTAAGGCCCAAGTTGTTTGGTGGCCCATTACGTAAATTGGCTGATTAGTGTGTCAACGCCCAACGTAATGGAACCCTGAATTCTTTAGCGCATGCTGGGTTGGTTGAATGTAACTGCGTCTCAACTCAATCCCTTTTATACACGCTATTGAACTCTTGCCCTTTGACTGCGTCTCCCAATTCAACACATTGCAGTTTCCTTTGATTTGGCATGGGATTAGTCAGTGTGGTGGACTTGCGCCCTAAGGCACCGCTGCATATATTAGTGGAGTTTTTCACTAAGACACTGCATTGACTTGAAAAGTAGCCACCCACCACCAGAATTGTGGGCATTCCTTCACCAAATCCTCATCACGACCACTAGTATTCCACGTCAATCCATTCGAAACAATTGTCAAGACCTATGACCACAAGTCCAGTAGTCCAGTCTAGTCAACCCATTTGAAAATTATTGTCATGGCAAACAAGTCATATATACACGGTTTCCCTCCACAGAAAAAGCATACACATTATAAACCCCTCTATTTTGTGTCACTTCTTAAAATTACCTCCCAATCATCTCCTCCTATTGGCATTCCCTTGGAAAAGATAACATCTCCAAAAGACAGGTTAGTTTCCAGCGTAGCATATATGTATCTGCTGCCCCTTCTTTGTGTCTTTCCAATATTGTTTATCTCTTTAATGACATGCCAATTACTGCGTGACCATCATGCTTGTATTAACGTAGTAACATTGTGATGATATAATAGCCACCATGTAATCACCTCTCCTGGTAGTAGTGTGCATTTCTTGCCTAAAACAGGTAGTTTGATTATGGTTTCATTTCGAGCTTGTGGTGCATATGAGGTAGCATATACTTAAAGAATGACAACGATAAAACGAAATCTAATCAAGTCTCTTCTTCAATGGAAGAAATTAAGTGAAAAGAATTGTCCAGAAAACGACCACCCTGATCACAACTTGGTTTCTCTGATTTAAAATGACTTGTTTGTGTTAATTTTCTTAAGTGTCTGCACTCTCTATATGAGTCATATAGCCTTGGCGGAAACAAATATGTTGAGGTTCTGGCAAGTTTATCAGCCAGTTCGTTATGCATTTTCTTTTTGTTTGGAAAATTGGCTTCCAAAGTATAAATGTATCACCCTTTTACTCGAAGTACCGAGCCTTGCTTGGGAGGTGCTTGTGCTCTGAGTCCCTACTGCTACAAATGTATTGGTGGGATACTTGTGGCTTCATCACTTTCCTTTTCTTGAGTTGTTTCTCTGGTTTTGCCTGGACAAACTCAAGTTAGTTTTATGTGCTTTATTTCAATTGAAGCCCAAAGGATCGTCCACAATAGACTGTTTAATGGACTTTATTTACGTGCTCATCTCTTGCAATATTCCGTACCATTTGGTACATTATCAATTTCTAATACCATCATGTAATTTTGGAAGATTTCTTTCTTCTTTCCACAGATTCTTGCTGTACACGATCCTTTCACTTCTTTGTAGCAAAGTTCCTGGTAATAAAGAATGGAGGTCAAGTGTGCCATCAAGAAAGATGTCACAGAAGTAATCCTTCTTCCTGGTTACTTAGTTTTAAATTTTCCATGGCGTTTGAATAACAATAATTTGCTAATGATGAACATCTTCATTTTTTATTGGGGGTGAGTTGCTGCAGTTAATAGGCAACACTCCCATGGTATATCTCGACAAAGTGTCAGATGGTTGTTTAGCCCGTCTTGCTGCAAAGCTTGAAACCATGGAACCTAGCTGTAGCATCAAAGACAGGTATATGACTAGTCTCCTTCAAACCTGAGGTTCCTCTGTTTTGATGCCTCAATTATTATCTTGAAACTAACACATTTGGTTCTTCTTTTGTAACTTCAAGGGTTGCATATAGTATGATTAAAGATGCAGAAGAGAAAGGCTTGATTACACCAGGGAAGGTTAGTATGGAACTCTGATTTTAGTTATACATTTCACAATTTCTACACCCTTTCTGATAAGACAATTAAATTTAAGAAGACGGCACCAATATTCTTCGGCCATAGTACTAGTCTACTAGAGTCTACAATTTTGCTTTTGTCAATCATGCAGCTTTCATGAGTAGATAGTTTTAGCTCTACAGAATTTTGCTAAAATAGTACTTCTCTTGTTTCTGGCTGTGCTCCTTCTCTAGAGTGTCCTCATTGAGCTTTCCAGCGGCAACACCGGCATTTCATTGGCCTCGGTTGCAGCAGCAAGGGGTTACAAGGTTATCATTATCATGCCATCTTCTAAGAGTCTTGAGAAAAGAATTGTGCTGCGTGCTTTTGGAGCTGAGTTACATCTCACAGATCCATCCAAAGGCTACCAAGAAGCTGTGAAGATGGCTGAGGAGATACTGAAAACCACACCTAATGGTTACATGCTTCATCAAATGGAGAATCCTGCCAACCCAAAGGTTTCTTCCTATCAACATTTGCACATCAATTGGTACTCCAAAAGATCTTAAGGTAATCTCTTGCTGTCATTGATGTAGATTCATTATGATACGACGGGGCCAGAGATATGGAAAGACTCAGGAGGAAAGGTTGATGCCCTGGTTTCTGGCATAGGGAGTGGTGGCACAATAGCTGGTATAGGAAAGTTCTTGAAGGAGCAGAACCCAGAGATCAAGGTTTCCATTTTAGTTGTGTATGAATGAATATTTTGTTGTCCTGTTTTGTTGTCAAGGTTCATGTGAGGTATGTAATTTCCTCCCTTCTTTTCAACATCTAGGTTTATGGCGTAGAGCCTGAAGAAAGTGCAGTCATAAGTGGAGGAAAACCTGGTAAGTTTCTGTACCTGCCTTGCCTGAACAGCTTGTTCTACTGCTTGTTATAACCATATAGTTCAGGGATTAGACTTCAAATCATTCAACATTTATTTTTTGGTCTTCACAGTGCAAACAATAATTGGTGAAGGTAATCGTACAAGAGCTGAAGCATTCAACATATATCTGTTGTTCCCAGTCATCTATTTTTGTTTAACATGTGCTTATGATTTGATAATCTTTTCTAATGATTGTGTGCTGCTTCGCATATCAAAGGCGCGCATCTCATTGAAGGACTTGGTTCTGATGATGTTTTGCCTCCTGTTTTGGACCTTAACATACTTGATGAAGTTGTTCCTGTAAGTGTGTGAACTCTGGCTTAATCATGCTCCTCATTTGCCTTCAACCGACTCTAAATTATGATTCTCCTTTATTTTTCAACTAGTTTTCGGATTTTGAAGTTATGCCATAGATATTGTTATCTGTCTTGAGGCAATATAGAGAAGCAAGTACCCATTAGAGAGCGGAAGTTCAGATTTAATTAGAGTCTTATGCAGTGGCTTTAAAGATCAGGCTTACTTGCTAAAGTTCCTACCATTTTTCTGATACAACTTAGGTATCTAGTGAGGAAGCCATTGAAACAGCCAAGCTACTAGCACTGAAAGAAGGTTTGCTGGTATATATGCACAGAACCCATTTGTGTTCAGTCACCATTCTCCATTTTTTAATTAACATATATAACAAACATCCTTTCTGTTTCCCTCAGGTGGGGATATCATCTGGTGCTGTAACAGCTGCTGCTCTAAGAGTGGCAAAAAGACCAGAAAATGCAGGGAAACTCATCGTAGTAAGTTGAATATATTAACTTTATAAAAGCTTAGGATTATATTGTTCCATACCAAATAGAATCCGCTACATATACTAATGACTGTATCATGGCTTGATAATTATTTCTACCAAATAAAGCAGAGTATATATGCACGGTAGCTTGAAAATCTGCAAGTTTTGTGTTATTGGATACCAGTGTCTTGTGTTAAAGTAATTTATTTTGCTTTTTTTGGTCATGACAGGTAGTATTTGCCAGTGCAGGGGAGCGATACTTGTCCTCTAAGCTCTTTGAAGCAATCAGGCATGAAGCGCAGCACATGATCATTAACAATTAAGGCCTCCCTAGCTAATTCCCAATCAGATCGCTATAGTTTAATAGTGGACTCATTGTCTACTTACATGTAACTGGACAGAAGCATTTCATCCTTTAGACAATAAAGCAATCAAGAAAAGCTTTCAAAGTATGGAGCTCGACCACTAAATATGCTCAAATGTGAAAGGTTGATCATGTGATGTTTTTTTTATTTCATAGTCTTTAGTTATTTTTGCATTACACTGTAATTGTTTTTTTTTTTTTTTATTATATATATATATAAAGAAGGATGCTTCTCATTTTACCTGGTTTATTTTGTTTTTTTGGATAATATATCTTGCATAGTTTTATCACAGCATGATTTAGCAAGGGCTGAGAACCCCTCTGCTCATATATAAGAAACAAGTACGGGGGACAACAGATCGACTAGGTGAAAATCCCTGGTAGGTGATCGAGAAAGAGCAACTAGGAGTGTCATTGATAAGTATGGAATAGGTGACAGATTTACACCCAACGTGAGGGAAAATCCAGTTTAATCCTCATTTTCTCAAGGAAATCCTGTTCTACACTTACTCATATTCAAGTTTAATCCCAGAACACCTTTACTGGCACTGATATGTTTTTCCCCTCATATGATGAAAGAGTTCACAATGCAAGAAGTTGTTGGTGTGTGATCAAGCTGCTGGAAAATTGCAGCAACAAATTTTGGCACCATCAACTTGAAGTTTCTGGAAGGATTTCGGAAGTGCAAATTGTGTATTTGTTTAATGTAATTGGTAGTGTTATCCTGATCACCCTAGGGATGCTAATTACAATCAAGTGGAATTGAGCTGAGGTGTGTACGAGCTGCAGCAGCAAAATTGCAAGTTGCACGCTATTGGCCTATATAAGTGTTTGTTGTAATCTGGTTCAATCAAGTGAAATCAAGTATAAACGTGTATTTTTTCACTTCATTGAAAGCCTTCTGATTTGCTCTTAGAGAGAAACAAAAAATTGAGAGATTTGTGAGAAAACTAATGCAAATAGTAACCAACAAACTCACTATGTTAGTTCTACAAATTTCTGGGGTTTTCCAGAATTGATTGAAGGTTTGTTTTTGTGTTACACTTAAAGGAGGGAAAAGCTAGTAGAAGTGTATTGTCTGAAATTATGAACAAAAGCACTTTGGTTGGATACCAATCAGGCAAATCAACCAATACGCAATATATTACATTAGACCTTAGAGATTAGTTTATAACTAATTGGGGAACATTACTTTTTTTTTTTTGGAACACGAATTGGAGAAACATGATCATAAGATTGAATTTCCTTGTGATTATGGGTTTTCTTTAATGGTACACTTTATATCACATAATACAGATAGTGAAAATATAGCCTCGAGAACGATTTTTTTTGAAACTTGAGAAAATTGAGACATGAGTTGAATGTTTCTAGAAATTTGGTGCTTTGTCAAAATTTGTGTCTACAATAAAGATCACAGCATGCAAGTCAAATTTTTTTGGAGGAGATTACAAAAAGTATCACAAAGAGAAGACTTTCCTGGCAAAATATAAAAGACAACGAAACGTCAAAGGGGTGGACGATGATTTATTAGGAGAGACTTTTGTGAACTAGCTTATAAATTATAATGACGATGGACACCGTCCTATGCTACGAGCAAGAAGTGTGTGTGAACCCATATATACTTGTGTGCTTGCTTTTTCTTTGCGTATGCATGGCTGGTACAAGAGTTTACCTATTTAAACCCATCAAGTATAACCTTAGATATAAGGCAAGAAAAAGGTATTGAGAGTTTTAAGGTTTTTACTCTTTCTCCTGTATCTCTCTTAAAGGAATTGGTGAGCTTAAATATTTTCTTTAAGTGGTGATACTCTTGTTTTTTCTGGAGTGAATGTTTTAAATCAATATTTGAGAAAATGATTTTGTGTTCTAAAATTTTGGTCGCCCACAAATCCAAATTTATTCTTTTTCTTAAATTATTCCTTGGTCGGCATTACTTATATATATACCTGTTAATTTTCTGTTGGGTTGGTATCATGTTATAATGTCAAAAGGTATAATTATCAGTTTGTTTTATTCAAGAGTTACACTCGTTCAAGTAGTGAGCTTATTCTTGTTCCTATAGAATTTAATTTTAATTTCCTGTGAGTGGTGACTTTTTTTTTTATTTGTGTCACGTAATATTTGAATACTCAATTTCTCATTAATTATCTGTGATCTGAAAATAATGTTATTCACATGTCTGTTGATTTTTTTTTTAAAAAAAATTGGTAACTTGAAAAGGACAAAATTTCGTTAGTAAGATAAAAAGAAATATCCCAAATCATCCGAATCAAGGTAAAAGAATTATTGAATGAAGAAAATGATCATCACAAAAATTAGAATTTCCCAAGAACCGTTTTAATATGATATATTTGAAAAATTTTAAGAAGATAGAGTTCAAATGTTGGACGTACAATCTGATCTATCTATTTTCTGTCCAATTTCTACACCCGGTATTTCACGGGATATGTACTAGTTGATATCATAGATAATGCACGCATATAAATTATTATCTATCTTTGAATTTTGTGCATGCTTGTATTTTATGGGTCCTTTAACCAAAAAAAAAATAAAATTAATGGATCACACCAACCACCTGCCTTCTTATCGTCTTGCAATGTTGACGTTAATAAACGCATATGCAGGAGGAATCTTGCCATACTGTTGTCTGTTCTGCTGTTAACTTCTCTGTTTAACGTGTAGTCTGATGAATAGAAACTTTTGTCTCGACCTTATTTTGTTTTGGTAGAAATTAAAATAAGATGCTAGTCTTGGTCATGTGGAAAAAGGCATTCTGGGTAGTGGTTTTAGTGGTTCACAGAACTCGCATCTTTTTTTTCCTAGTACCTGGCTGGCTCTAATTTGCAGCTACAGTAAGGTTTCTTGTTCTTCTCAAATTTTTCTGTTTATGTACTTTGAATTCTTATCCAGGAAAGTCTTAGATATGCAAAATTTTTGTTAGGCTTTATCCCACCTCAGCTTGTACTGTGTTTACCAGTCTTATCTGCTGGTTTTAGAGCAAATAGGCTTGACACCTCAACATTTAGATGCATTTCTGTCTTTTGCTTAATGGGTTTCACTTTAATTTTGTCAAGAACAAATTTGGCTTATTGTGCTTCTCTTCTTTCTTCAGCATTGGCGACCATTAATTCCACTGTGTATCAAAGGCATAAGGGACTATGGAGACAAAGTGTACAATTAAGAGAGATGTCACTCAAGTAAACTCTCTCCCCTTGGTTACTTGTACAATTTGCTTCAGCTATGGCTATGCATAACAATAATCTTCTCATCACTCTGTCCATTTTTTGGAACTTCTGCAGTTGATAGGGAATACCCCAATGGTATTCCTCAACAATGTCGTTGATGGCTGTGTAGCCCGTATAGCTGCAAAACTTGAAATGATGGAACCTTGCTTTAGTGTTAAGGATAGGTAAGCAACTTGTTTCTGAGAGGAATGTAAGATTTTCTAGACTTCTCAGGTTCTTTAAGCTGACGACAACGGGATTGGCTTTTAATTGTTATCATGCAGGATAGCCCATAGTATGATCAAGGATGCCGAAGATAGGGGATTGATCACCCCAGGGAAGGTTAGTCATAGATGTTTGTCATTCTAAATATCTCTTAATTAGCCCATAGTTACTAAGTTCTCTAGATCACCATTAAGGCAGTTCTCATGTAAGGACATGATGAGTTCGTTTTCCTGAATGATGAAACAAGTTTATACTCCATGACTTGAGGAACATTTCTGCTAACTTCTTTCCCGTCTCTGGTTATTTTTGTTCTAAATGGCTGGAAGACTGTACTCATTGAGGCTACTAGTGGCAATACCGGGATTGCGTTGGCATCCATTGCTGCAGCAAAGGGTTATAAACTTATTGCAATCATGCCTGCTGCGAAGAGTCTTGAGAGACGAATGGTGATGCGTGCTTTTGGAGCTGAGTTGCATCTCACAGATCCCTCTCTAGGCTTCAAGGAGATTTTCAGGAAAGCTGAAGAGATACTACAAAGCACTCCCAATGGTTATATGATCAATCAATTTGAAAATCCAGCTAATCCAAAGGTTTTTTTTTTGAATCTCCTACATATATCTTGTGATGTTGATTGACCATTACAGAAGTCAGAGGTATCATTTGTTATGGATTATGCAGGTTCATTATGAAACCACTGGCCCTGAGATATGGAAGGAATCAGGTGGGGAAGTTGATGCTCTGATTGCTGGGATAGGGACTGGCGGTACAGTGACAGGTGCCGGGAAATTCCTCAAGGAGCAAAATCCGGAGATTAAGGTTTCATTGTATGTGTGAAAAGCAGGCTATATACTCTAGTAGCATGTTATTATATAATTTTCTTTTGTTCATCTTAGGTGTATGGTATAGAGCCAGCTGAAAGTGCAGTCCTAAATGGAGGAAAACCTGGTAAGTACTGAACTATTCATGACCTGGATGACTGGTCATCTTAGCACAAATGCGTTTCTTCAATTTTTCTAGTATTGATCAAGTTAAGTTACATGATTAAGTTGTCAGTGTCCATATACTACTGAATTGTGGAATTAGTCTGGTAGAACAACAATAATGAGAGAGTGGTGAGGGAACTAAATCTTATAAAAGCTGCTTTTCTTAAGATGAAAATGGAGGATATAGAGAAATGGATTGACAGCATTAAGGTGCAACGCTTTACCATGATATCGGCAGTAAAAAGCTTAACCTGTCAACAAACTTATCTTAAGAACAGATTTCTGGGTTTTTGGTTGCTCCCCTGTATTTTCTCTGTTCCTGTTAGTATGTTGGTTCTCCTATTCTCATGTAAATCTCTGTGAGGTCTGCATCGTCCCCATGATTTGATCAATGACTAAATATCTATGTTGTACCTGGAAAAGGTAAGCATTTGATAGAAGGACTTGGTGCTGGTGTCGTGCCTCCTCTTCTGGATCTTGGAATGGTTGATGAAGTTTTTCGAGTAAGTTTAAAACCACTTTATTCGTAGTTTTGGTTGATTCAGGAATTATCTGCTTGTGAAATTGATAAAACATTGTCTTTTTTTTTTCTTTTATGAAATTGGATATTGTTTGATGGGTTAACAGCTAAATGAGAATGCTAAATTGATTCCTGCAACTGAGTCAGCCCGTGTAATCTTCACTTCCTGTCCTCACAAATGGTGGTGAATAGGATAGAACACTAAAGCAAGTTCTTGGTCTGAACTGTGGGCTTAAGGTCCGATACGGACCATATGGTGGCCATAGTAGAACCTTTTTTCATAATTCTTGTTAGGAAGAGCATCAGGTTATTCTTCTTGGCATGTGATAATTCAGGTATCCAGTGAGGAAGCTATAGAAACTACCAAGCTGCTTGCTACAAAAGAAGGTTTACTGGTATGTTGACACAGCAAACTGAAAATTTTTGCTGATGGATTTCATTCTGCTAGGATTATATGATCTTTCTTTTTACTCCACAGGTAGGAATATCATCTGGTGCTGTAACATCTGCTGCTATAAAGTTGGCAAAGAGGCCAGAAATGGCTGGGAAACTCATTGTGGTAAGTTCCATTGGTCTTGCATTATTTGATTCATGTGTAATGTACTATGCGTACAAACCAACCCACTAATGACCATGTCTTCATTACTAGCTGTGGTCATAGTCATAAAAGAAGTATCCAAGTTATACAGCATAGAGAAAAAAAAAAAGATTTTCTATGTTTGTTGATAGGAGTAGACTGTATTTAGTGGTATACTTCATTTTTTTTTTCCTGCTGTTTGCCTACAGGTGGTTTTCGCCAGTGCCGGGGAGCGGTATCTGTCCACTAAGCTGTATGAATCCATTAGGGAAGAGGCAAAAAATATGACATTGCTTTAAGATCATGCTGATTCTTTGTGAGCCTGGATTATAACTAGAATTTCTACATTAGTCCAGTTGAGTGACCATTTATAAGGCATCCACGGTACAGTTGGTAGAATTTGCTGGTTACTCGGATGAAACAGGAACATGAATTTTCTGTTATGTTGCTTCCGTTGAAGGAACCTTTTTTTCTTTCTTGGACTTACTTGAAAAAAATAAAATGTTGTGTTAGACTGCAATGCTGTAAACAGTCCGTGTAAACATGGAAATAAATGTTACCTGGAGAGAGGTGAACAATGAAGGAACTTTTCAAGGTCAAATTTTGCTGCTACAAGTGTGGGGTGTGACTGTGGATTGCAATGAGGGAGCTTAAGAAACTAACATCAACAACATGGACTGAGCAGAGAAAAGAATTAAATAACTCTGCTTCTTTTTGGAGTTTACCCGCTAACTTATGGGAATTCCTATTCTTCATTGACTGGATATGTATCACACGAACCAAAGTGGTAGGGTTCTAGTAGAATTAAAGATACTGATGCTTCGTTAGGTGGTGTTCCATTAATAATTCCATAACACTCCATTGGGTTTCCAAAACCATTAACTAATGCTGTTCTCATTTGACCACCAAAATAATAGTACTAGGAACCAAGAAAAAATACAAAAAAAAAAAAAAGCAAGTCATGCACAGCTGGGAAATTACTACTATGAAATAAGGTCAAGAAGTCATCCTCTTTGAATGAAGAGAATAACCAACAGAAAAGGACAATCCAACTGTGCAACAGCAGACAAGTAGCGACACAAAATTTATCACTCTAAAGACACTTTATATCCTTTCTTAGCTCCTCAAGTCATCATGGGATTGCAGAGATAGGGACTTGGTAAGTTTCAAGCCAAGCCACCGTGGGGTTCTTTTTGTTTGGTTATGATGACTAAAAATGTAGATTCTTCTGAGAAAAAAATTTTCAGGCTGTATTAAAATAATGGGAAATCTGACTTTTTTCAGCTGCTGATGCTGGCCTTGAATTAGCAGAAGTTGTGAAACATTAAGCCTACTGGGTCAATATATCGGGGTTTCACTACTGGTTAGTCTTTAGTTGACATTTCTTGGCTATTGGTCTCTTTTCTGCTTTGCTGCTTCCGGTTATTGTTCATGTGAGTATCCTCTGGCATCCCGAAAGCTATACCATCCCTTGAGTTATGTGCTCACTGTTCTTTTTGAGAACTACACTGAGTGACCTCTAAAATTCCTATATTTCTGTTATGGGTATTCTAATGTCATCAACTTGTTCTTTTGTTGACTTCTTTGCTCTAACTGAACTCGATTGAATTTTACTTCACTTCTACAGAAGTTTATTGTCTGCAATATTAGTGGTAACGTATGCTACATAAGCGATTGCATTTAGTTACTTCTGCCTTGATTTTTGGTTCATAAAGTAGATATAGGAACACCTATCCTTGATGTAGGAAATCCTTTTCCAGAATATTCTTACGAAAAAATTTTATTGTTTGATGAGTTGGTCGCTGAGTGTGGATTTTGGAAACTCAAATCTGGAAACATAATGACACAAGTGTTTGTGTGCAGATTTGCAGGAAAGATGGAGAACTCTGCAATCAAGAAAGATATAACTGAAGTAAATTTTTCTTGATCATTCCTTTTTCCCAATGTGGCAGTGTTCTTTATTACGATGTGTCTAATTTGTTCCCTTTGCACGCTTGCTTCTGCAGTTGATAGGGAGAACCCCCATGGTATATCTCAACAATATTGTCGATGGTTGTGTAGCCCGAATTGCTGCCAAGCTAGAACTGATGCAACCTTGTTCTAGTGTTAAAGACAGGCACACTTCTACTTTCCTTCAGCTATTTGTTAACACTTGAACCCATATATTATCATATATGGGCACTGAGAGATTTTTTTTAATGAATCTTTCTCTGGCAGGATTGCATATAGTATGATCAAAGATGCAGAAGATAAGGGCTTAATTACACCAGGAAAGGTCAGTTGTCAAACCTTTCTTTAGCTATGATGTTGTGCTTGGTTTATGATGTCATACTGTGATGTGTTTTAGTCAACAAAAGAAGATGTACAGATGTACAGCCCGCAGTATAAGGGCTATACACATTTCTGCTTCTCCAATGAGAGATATCATGAATAGTCCATGGATCCTTTGTGTAATATAACAACTGAATACCTGCCCTTGTTTATGTTTGTGTTTGGTAAATTGGCTGAAGACTGTACTCATTGAGCCTACCGCCGGTAACACTGGCATAGGAATGGCCGCCATTGGTGCAGCAAAGGGCTACAAGGTTATAGTCATCTTGCCACATACCATGAGTCTTGAGAGAAGAATTGTCCTCCTAGCTTTTGGAGCTGAGATCCATCTCGCAGATCCTGCCAAGGGCTTTGATGGGGTTTTGAAAATGTGTGAAGAACTGCTAAGTAAGACGCCAAATGGTTACGTTCTCGGGCAGTTTGAAAATCCTGCCAATCCAAAGGTACTCTTTGTGCCAATGCTCAGTTGTGTGAATGGTATCTTTAAAGGATACAATGTTAAATTTGTTATCATCTGATAGATCCATTATGAAACCACTGGCCCCGAAATATGGAAGGACTCAGGAGGAGAAGTTGCAGCATTGGTTTCCGGAATAGGGACTGGTGGTACAGTAACAGGAGCTGGAAAGTTCCTTAAGGAGAAAAATCCAGATATTAAGGTAGAATATGACTCCTCATGCCAAAGCAGGCTTCCCGAAGCAAACAAACTTTCTCTGCTTTGATTAGTTTGTGAGTAAGAGAGGCAAAACATTATAAATGGTTCAACTTCAAATACTAATGGCATTTCCTCTGTTTCTACGTAGATATATGGTGTAGAACCAGCTGAAAGTCCAGTCTTGAGTGGAGGGGAACCAGGTTGGTAGTGAAGTCGTCCATACAATCTTGCTGATCTCATTAGTACATCAAATGTATTGGGCAAGTGCCAGTTGAGGTTTTTGTAGTGTTTATATTTCCTTTCCTCCTATGAAGATCTAACAACTTGAGAAATTTTAGTAAATGTTACTATATTGCAATGATTTTCACGTTTTCTTTGTAGTGTTGAGAATATTACTTCATGGTATTTTAGATCCTGCAAACACATAACAAGTACATTAAAGTGTCTTACTGGTGGAAACATTCTGATACTTAGCTTTTTACCTCATTTCCTTTGGTTCCTGTTCCTTAATTAATTTAGGAATGTGATCAACACTAATTAACTTCTACTTTTACTGGACACATTTGTTGCTGCACTTGTCAAAGGTCGACATCTGATCCAAGGAATTGGAGCTGGTATCATCCCTGCTATATTGGATCTTGAACTGCTAGACGAAGTTATTCAAGTGAGTCCAGAACTGCAATAGTTCACATATCTATTTGTTCTAGAATCCTGTATCTTTCTTTTCCATTGACAAGAACCAGGAAACATTTCTTCAAGTTCTTGGACCTATCTTTAGTTCCAATTTCCCTGATGACAAAGATGACCAAAACCTCGGTTGGTGGGAAATTTGTCACAGCAATTACGTTTAACCAATTCTAATCTTTGTCTTGCTCTTTAGGTAACGAGTCAGGAAGCTATAGAAACCGCTAAGTTGCTTGCTCTGAAAGAAGGTTTGCTGGTAAGCTCATTACGGTCTACAATCTTGATTTTTTTACTTCTAAACCAAAAACAGCCAATTTGATTGTAAGAGACTTATAGTTTTCTCTTAGCTTCACTCTCTCCCTTTTGTGCATATTGCATGATATCCAGTTTTGTTCTTTGACATCTATAGGTAGGAATTTCGTCTGGGGCTGCAACTGCCGCCGCAATAAAAGTGGCAAAGAGGCCAGAAAATTCTGGGAAGCTTATTGTTGTAAGTGAATGCCTTCTTTAAATGGCTATCCAGGAAGTTGAACTTTTTCTCTGCAACTTAAAAAAACCTGCATTAATGCTTATCTGGTCAGATTGTTAGTGTGCTTGTTAATGGATGGTTCTAAAGAGTTGCCTTAAGACTCTGGTTGGGTGAAGAAATATCGAATCCGACTCCATTTAATGTGTTGTGATGGACTTCCCTTTCCATGCAGGTGATTTTGCCTAGTGCTGGAGAGCGTTATCTGTCTTCAGCACTATTTGATTCCATTAGAGAGGAAGCAGACCACATGACCTATGATTGAGTCCATTTTTACTCTCTCCCATTTGCATAATTCTTTATTAGGATAATGAGTTGCTCCAATAAGGATTCTTTGCAATTTCTCTTATGCTTAGACAATTGCTGTTTCTACACCATCTTACACTTATGAGCTTTAGCTATATGGAAATGATCAATAAAGGCATGCTCCAAAGTCCATCCCCTGATTTTACAGAAATCTTCAAGCATAATTTGCCTAAAGGCCATCTTTTGTACATTTTTTTGAAGAATTAAGTAATAGCTGTCCACCTTAGGGATTAAATGAACAATAGCCCATCACAAAAATTAGGGGCCATCAGGGCCAAACTATGAGCTACCTGGTTAGCTTCTTTATATACAAAAGAGATGGATCATTGTCCATGAATTTTCAAAAGGCATTGAATCTCCTTGAAGTCCCACCATATTTATTAACTATCTTTCTAGAGAGTTTTGGTTTGTTTGAGTATCTAATGCACGTCATTTTCCCCCTATCTACCCCTATAGCAGCTGCAGCTTATTATTTGATTTTGGAAGGAAGAGATTGCTGCACTCTAGATAGGCATTGGGTTATTTTTTAATAGAAGGATAATATAGTTTCTATGTCACTATTCTTATTACAAGCAAGATGGATGTCAGCTAATAAAATAGGGAGGAGTAATACAGAGGACAAATTTGGGAATAAAGCAATCAATATGAAGTCTAAAACAACAAGTAATTTAGCACATACTAACACCCAAAACTTGAGGGGGTACATTAAAACAAACAATATCATCATTTTCATAAAGAGTATAGTTCCGCAATCTGAAGTCTGAACCGACTCTAGATGTCTTTGATTGGACAGGAAACAGAAAAATCACATCATGATTGCCCCTAGCTCGATTAAAATTTCCCCAATAATGAAAGTTGATCGGGATAAATCTTAGCGGCCAATCCTAAGATGGTGCCATGGCCATAAGCCCCATTGATTTGAATAAACATTACAGTTTCATTAAGGATAAGAAGTAATGGAAGAAAGAAGAAGCAAATTAATCCAAGTTCTTGTACGGAAAAAAGTATGAGAAAAATAGAAATGTTTAGGGGAAAAGAATTCATTAGATTTTATTTATAAGAACAATATCCAAGGAAAGGATAAGGAAAGGGAAGGGGACATATGAATGCAAAGGAACTTTTTTTTGATAAAGGAGCATTCTTTATTTTTATAAAGAGGTCAAAAGATTTGAACATACATAATTGAAGATCTAATCGAATAAAAGCTTGATAAAAATTCAACCCAATAATTCTTCCCAACTTACTACAAAGAAACACACAGCGAGATCTATATTCTTAAAAAAAAGAATTTACCAATAGTACCAATAGCACTCTGCTCTCGCGGGCGTCATAAACTGTATCGTCCGTACAATAACTACCAAGCCAACAGGTGAAGGCGATGCATACTTGTGGGAGAAAATATCTCTTTGTTGGTGAGACAAACCCATAAAAAGTGAGACAAATGTCACAAAAAGTGATATTAGACCCACAAAGAGTGAGAATAAAACAACAAAACTAAAAAATCAAAGAAAAAAGAACTAATTGGTGGGGGGCTTACCGCCGAAAAGAGAATCGTCGGCGGCAATCCTAATATGTAGATCTAAGATTTTGCTCTGAGGATAAGGGAGAGAAAAAAATTTTAAAAAGAAGCCGAGGTAGAATTGTATTATTTTAATAAGCTGCCACATAATTTATATATATAAAAAAGCTGCCACATAAAGAACATGTATATATACTCTAGCTAACAACCATAAATTTTTCACACCAAAAGAAAAATTAATAGTTAGTGAAAACTTATGAAACAATAGCTGGCATATTTTAGTGGGCAATATTTTTAAATTTATTGGAAATATATATCTTGTAAATTAGAAAATTCAAAATATGCAACTTCATCCTTGTATAACTTTTTAATTATTTCAGATATAGCTGTTTTCAACTCTTGTTTCTTTTTATTTTATTTTTAACTTTATTTCTTTATGCTTGACATTGTTTAGGCCGGAAAATGGGCCTGATCTAGGCTGGTGAGTTTTAGTTCATAGTTGGGGTAGGCCTTCTAAAGAACACAATAAACCGACCTATGGAGGTTAAGACCGCAGTTAATTCTTATATTTTTTAGATTTTAATTATAATGCTCCTCCTAAATTTTTTTGGTTTACGAAAAACTGATTTAGGATCAATATTTAGTTGTGTGTATAGTGTAAATAAGACCCTTGTACTTGCAATTAGGATAGATCAATCAAACAATACAATATACACATGATCCTTTTTTTTTTTTAATCTCTTTCCTTATTTTTGGTATCTTTACCTTTTTATACCTTTACTTTATCATCTTTACCATCCTCTAATTTGGGAAATAAAAAATTTAAGAAAAAAGATGGGTCCTACAAAAACCGGTGGCTACGTCATCTACTGTTCGAAGTACACAAAAGGGATAAAAATTAAAATTTGGAGTACATAAAAGATACAAAAGAACTCCGGGATTTACAATCGAGATAAATGAAAAAAATATAGGTATATAAAAGGTGTTTAACCCATTGATAATTTAAAAATGTTAAAGGTTATACGTACCAATGCTTTTGTTTCATTTTTTTTCGTGAACCTATAGTTAAACTCCATAAATTTTGTGAACATATAAATCTATAATCTAAATCGGTTCCACCAGGAGTCCAATTCTTTTTTTTCTATCACTTGAGTTGTCCATCTTGATAAGTAGCCTAGATTTAGAATATGTATTACCCTATTTCATTATACCAAAGGATATAAGAATATATGTAATTATTATTATGTTAAAGTATTTTAATTATCATTTTTTTTCCCCTCTTACATCAATTCATACCTTAAGCCTAAATCCCGCAGCAACGCGAGGGGTAACTACCTAGTATAAATCTATAATCCAAATCGGTTCCACCAGGAGTCCAATTCTTTTTCACATTTTTTTTGTGAGAGACTACTAGCAATCCGGTTTTAATAACCTTGCCAATAATGACCAGAAAGAGAAGTCACATCGTTATAGCCCAAGCTACACTGGAATTGGACAAGCAAGATACTGACTAAAACCGGAACAATGGCCATAGATAAGCCGCCACCCCATTAAGTAAGCAGTTCCAAAAATTGACAAGAAATTTTGCTATTATCTTGCTATGCACGATCCCCTTTCAGTTCTTTGTAGCGAAGTCCCTGGTAGTTTAGAATGGAGGTCAAGTGTGCCATCAAGAAAGATGTCACGGAGGTAATCCTTCTTCCTGGTTACTTAGTTTTAATTTTTCCTGCGGGGTTTGAATAACAATAATTTACTAATGATGAACATCTTCCATTTTATTGGGGTGAGTTGCTGCAGTTAATAGGCAACACTCCCATGGTATATCTCGACAAAGTCTCAGATGGTTGTTTAGCCCGTCTTGCTGCAAAGCTTGAAACCATGGAACCCACTTGTAGTATTAAAGACAGGTGTATAATATCACTTGCCTTCTTTTCAAAACTGTGGTTTTTCTTGTTTCATGCTTGAATTATTGTCTTGAAACTAACATATTTAGTTCTTTTGTAACTTGAAGGATTGCATATAGTATGATTAAAGATGCAGAAGAGAAAGGCTTGATCACACCAGGAAAGGTTAGACAATGATGCAGCTTTCCATGAAGATATATATATGTATTGTAAATTTAGCTCAAAATCCTGTGCACTTGTTTCTGGTTTTGTTCGTTCTCTAGACTGTCCTTGTGGAGCTTTCTAGTGGTAATGGCGGCATTGCATTGGCATCGGTTGCCGCAGTGAAGGGCTACAAGGTTATTGTTATCATGTCAGCTTGTAAGAGTCTTGAGAAAAGAATTGTGCTGCGTGCTCTTGGAGCTGAGTTATATCTCACACATCCATCCAGTGGGTATCAAGAGCTTTTAAACAAGGCTGAAGAGATACTGCAAACCACCCCCAATAGTTTTCTGCTTAATCAAATGAAGAATCCTGCCAATGCACAGGTTATTTTCTTCCTATCAACTTGTAGCCCTTGAAGTTCTTAAGGTAATTTTCTGCTGTCAATGGTGTAGATTCATTACGAAACTACTGGCCCGGAGATATGGAAAGACTCAGGAGGAAAAGTTGATGCCCTGGTTGCCGGGATAGGGACTGGTGGGACAATAGCTGGTACAGGAAAGTTCTTGAAGAAACAGAACTCAGAGATCAAGGTTTCCATTTTAGTTATGCATGAAGATCCTTTTTTCTTCTTGTTACATCGATCATGCCATGCATATAATTTCCTCACTTTTACAAACTAGGTTTATGGCGTGGAGCCAGCAGAAAGTGCAGTCATAAGTGGAGGAAAGCCAGGTGAGCTTTTGAATCTGCCTTTTCCTGGATGGCCATTTCATTCTTATTAAATGGCATATTTGCTGAAAATTTTGGTTATTAGATTGAAATTTCATTCTACTCTTTTAAAGAGGGTAAAGAGCAAAGACTGCTAACCATTGACTAGCCTTATAATAAGCTGAGCAAAATTCTGTTTACTAGAAAGTAACTTTTCTCATATTTATACAATTTCCTCGTCAACTGGACATTCCCTTAATTAATGATTGTCTCCTGCTTTACATATCAAAGGCAAGCATCTTATTGAAGGACTTGGTTCTGAAGTTGTCCCTCCTGCTTTGGACCTCAACTTGCTTGATGAAGTTGTTCCCGTAAGTCTAGACTCTGCCTTTAACCATGCTCCTTCATTTGCCTTAAGCTGACTCCAATTCAGGATCTTCTTATCTCTTAGTTACTCACAAGGCTAAGTTTAGGACTCTAATTTCGCGACCTACAAGCTCTCACATACATTAATATCGTTCTTTTGGGTTCTAACCTGAAACAAATGTTAAAAGTATTCTCTGTTTTGATGAGGTAGGATAGAGAACCAAGGCCGGCTTCCTTGCTAATCTTTCTACCTTTTTTTTTTTTTTTTTTTTCTTGATACAACTTAGGTATCTAGTGAGGAAGCCATTGAAACAGCCAAGCTACTAGCATTGAAAGAAGGTTTGCTGGTATATATATGCACAGAACCCATTTGTGTTCAGTCACCATTCTCCATTTTTTAATGAACATATATAACAAACATCCTTTCTGTTTCCCTCAGGTGGGGATATCATCTGGTGCTGTAACAGCTGCTGCACTAAGACTGGCAAAAAGACCAGAAAATGCAGGGAAACTCATTGTAGTAAGTTGAATATTAACTTCATCTTTTATGTTATAAAAACATAGGACTATATTGTTCCACACCAATTAGAATCTGCTACATTTACTTTGACAATTATTTCTACAAAATACAACAGAGTATATATGCAGGGTAGCTTTAAAATCTGCAATTTTCTTTTTGGTCTTAGTGGATACATGCAGGTGTCTTGTGTTAGGTAACTTATCTCGCTTTTTTACCATTGTAGGTAGTGTTTGCCAGTGCTGGGGAGCGATATTTGTCCACGAAGCTGTTTGAAGCAATCAGGCTTGAAGCAGAAAGCATCGCCATTGATTAGGGTCTGCTTAATTCTTAATGAGATTGCTCGTGATTTGTTGAAATTAGACTTTCATGGATGATGCCATACTTAATAATGACTCATTTCTCTACTTACATGTAAATGAGACAAGTCTTTTATCCTATAGACAGCGAGCAATCAAGCAAGACTATGAATGAGCTCTCCACTATTAAACATATTCTTGTGAACTGTTATTTCATATTACATAATATCGTTGTTGTCGATATGAATGTTTTTCCCTTAATCTGTATCATTTTTTTGGTCAAAACCAGGATTCTATATGTTGATATACTTCAAATTGTACAAACCAGGGCGGGGCTTTTAGCGCAGAATTCCCCTATTCTCTTGTAAGAGGTTTCTAATTACAATTGAGGTGAATGCAATACAGATACAACAGCTAACAAAATCGAGAGAGAGGAGATGACAAGAGTCTAATAGAGATCAAACTTTGGTTAAATCCTCATACACTCCGGCAATTCCATCTCTTCTAATAACCATTGAACCATGACCTGATTATGTGACTCTACCATCAATGCAAAATCTTTGGGGCACTTGTAGACCATGCATTTTTCGCATTCCCAGCCCACTTGATCTGTTCTTGGGTGACAAATTCTCCCCCACCCCACCTAATAATAAGGTGAACTTTTTGCTTTCAAAAAAAAAAATAATAAGGTGAACTTTTTGGTATTCTGTGGTAGAGCCCCTAATGAACTATATGTAATCAATTTATCCAGCCTATCACAAACAAAGAGCCCTTGGCAATCTAGTGGTGGTTTTCATGGGTGTATGGTGGACTTGGAGAGCTGAAAGCATCGACTTGGATAAAGGTGATTCTACCCGCCAAGGGTAATTATGTATTCCAGTTTTAACATTCTTGGAAAAGCATGTTCCGGAGTTTTCCTGACCTTATGTCCTAAGATTAGACGATGCAAAAATTTTCATGGCAATCCCAATTACACAAGCAACTTGGTCACTTGGGGTCTGCGACAAAGAGGAATTAGTGTCTGCATGCAAAGAACAAATGTGAAAATTTTGGAACCACCTCTGCTTAAAGATGATGGGCTTCCATTCTCCACGATCAACAGCTTGGCTTATAAGGTAATCCAGCCTCTCGACAAGGATGTGCTTAGGGAGAGATTGGATTGCCTTGGCTTATGCCACCTGACGGTTTGAATGAATCTCTCACTGCTTCAATATTCCAGCAAACTTTAATAAGAGCAGATGTTGAGATGCACTTCATCACAGCGGCTGTGAGGAGAACTATGTTATGATATTCAGTTAAGTGATGGCAGAGCATTAATTATCTTACGGTGCATCAATGGCACAGACAGAATATACACTCACTCTGTAAGAAAAAGAAGGAATAAGCTAGAAATTACCAGAAGTTAATATAGGAATGGGGCCATGGAAGTGACCGCAGGGTGAGCGCTTTCAGAACTCTAGTCAACTTGAGAAAAATCATGCATTCAACATTGGAAAGAAGAAAATATCAAACAGAAAGATAGTTAATTGCAGAGACCAAATCTGCCAACCGCAGGTACAAAATTATAATTACTGAAAATTAGTTTGAGAGTCAAGAGTACTGAAAGAATGGTAATCTGAATAATTGGAACGAGGCACATATCGATTTTGCATTTGTTGTCCTCCTTTGTTTGGTTTAAGTCCAATTTTATCGTGATATATAGTCCTTTTTTTTCATATTATATTATAGCCGGTAGTTTTTTTTTAATCAAATCGAACTTAGCGTTTCAATAATCTAGGTTAGGAGAAGTCCTATAGGCTCCTAGCAACTGTAAAAAACATAAGAGACCGGCTGCTATACGATACTATCAAGAAAAGTGAACTCCCTCAAAAGGAAGGCAGATATATAACAGATTAGGGGCATATGCATGCAGGAGCAGAAAAGCTCACGGGCTTGCGTGGAACGACGCTATTAAGCAATTTCCTGCAATGTGGCGAGGGAGTTGGAAGGCGATGTAATCCACATCGAGGGCCTGCAGTGTCCTTTTGCCGGTGGTGTGTAAGACGAATGTCCAAAGGACAAAACCACCGGGAAGGAGATACCCATTATCCGCACGGAGATAGTAGTGGGCAAGCAGGCGGAAACGCTGCGAATGCGAAGTCTCAGTCTCAGTCTCATCCGGAGGGAACAAGAATGCATTCTGAATGGGCCTTAAGGGTGTTGAGGATGAGTCCTCACGCCGTCCAACCCCGCAACAAGAGCAGGATCAAGTGCGTGGGTTTGCGGCAACAATTGGGTGTAGCTGCAGCCAAAAAGCCCCCTATCGCAATCGTCGTCTGCAAATTCGTAGTTTAAAACAAACCCATCATGGAACACCATATGGCGGTAGACCTGGCAATTCGTGTTGTCGTGTCGGGTTGAACAGGTAATCGGGTTCTAAATCTTCAACCCGACCCGACCCATTTAATAATCGTGTCGTGTCGTGTCCAACCCGTTTATTATCGTGTCGGGTTCGGGTTGACCCGCAGGTTACCTATTAAGTCTAACAAGCTTAAAAATGAGTTTGAAATTTTTCTATTTTGCGTATTTTTAAGCAAATAGGCATATAATTAGTTTTTTTCGTATAGAAGTATTTTTGGATAATTTTAGTAACTTTAGCCTTAAATATTAGATAAGTCTTATATTAAATCAGTAAAATATCTATACCCTAAATATAAACGGGTCATAAACAGGTACCTATCGGGTTGGCGGGTCAACCTGCTACCTGACCTGCTAATTTTCGTGTCGTGTCGGGTCGACCCATTTAACTAAACGGGTTGGAAATCTCTGACCTATACCTGCTAATTTCGTGTCGGGTTGTCGTGTCAATACCCGTTTTGCCAGGTCTATATGGCGGTCCTCCAGATACGAGCGCCACCCGGGCCAATCAGCCATGACTCGTACGGCACGGGAAAGATTTCTAGACGACGGATCGAACTCACTCCATTCGCGCGTGGTGGTATCATAATAGTAGTAAGCAATAGAACCCGGTTCTCTAATGGAAGGATGCCTTTCCTCACCTGACAATGAATATGTCTGGACCTGAGCACGTATCCATAGACGACATGCACCATCAACCATATAAGATCGACGGTAATTAGTAGCTATCCCAAATGGGGGATCTGGAAGCACCTCCCATCCAGACCCAGACCCAGACCCGAGATCTAGGGATTCAAATATGGGGCCCTTCCAATCCACATCGTCGATAGATCCCTCACCACGGAGGGCATAGAGCACCCCACCGATCACCACAACTAGAGCGTTGGGCTTACCTCCATTCAAGGGAGGACCCTTCACCCACGGGTATCCACGATTACCGTAATCGTTTTCCTTAACCATATCACAAATCCATAATTCCAGCGGGTACTTAAACGAATCGGAGCAGTTTTTAAATATTTCGGGATTCCCCATCCCAAAATCGCCACCGACAGCACAGGCTACTCCACCCGAAACCACAACACTCATCTGGTATGTCTTTCCGTACGGTACCAGAGGTTGGCTGTACCTTATCTCCCTTCCCGCCGCCGTGAAGAAAGCTGCTCGCAAAGATCCGTCGTTCTGATCCATCAGGATATGCGCCTGCACCCCATCATGCTTGACCGCCACCCAGATCCCTTCACTGCCTCCCCAGAAACTTTCTTCCCAGATCCCTTCTCCCCTACTCCAACACCATCAATCTTCGCCGCCGCATGCCCAGATCTTGACATCCTACCTGCAGTATGGCCGATGAGGTGAGATATGCCTTGTACAAACCCTAGCCCCACGTTCTAATAATAGCCAGGAGGACTATCTAGATTGGGCCCTATGACTTTGTAGTAACACAGCTTGCAGCCCAAGAAAGGACAACAAAAGAATAGTTTAATTACTTGGCTACAAAGAATTAAGTTAGGTTTAAGTTTTGTTGTGCTCCTCAAATTTCTATATATATGGACTGCCCTGATTCACATCATCTTCCTTATCTTGTTCGTATATACACACACATATAGGCTCAGTCCATCATATAATCTTAAGATCAGGTTCGTCTTAGAATCTGGATATACATCACATATTCACATGAACCAAAGTGGTCTGGTTCTTGTAGAATTAAAGATAATGATGCTTTGTTAGGTGGTGTTCCATTAATAATTCCATAACACTCCATTGGGTTTCCAAAACCATTAACTAATACTGTGCTCATTTGTACTAGGAACCAAGAAAAAAACACCCAAAAAAAAAAAAGCAAGTCACGCACAACTGGGGAATTACTGGGAAATTACTATAAGGTTAAGAAGTCCTCTTTGAATGAAGAGAATAACCAACTGAAAAGGACAATCCGACTGTGCAACATCAGACAAGTAGCGACACAAAATTTATCGCTCTAAAGACACTTTATATCCTATCTTAGCTTCTCACGTTATCATGGGATTGCAAGATAGGGACTTGGTACCAACATGGGGTTGGATGAGTTGGTAAGCAGGCTCATTCCGCTTAAGTGAGGGCACACTGCAGGTTCGATCCCTCATGTTCGTAGCCACCCCTCCTGGGAGATTCACCCACCACCCCAGGTGTGCTACCCGGATTGAACCGGATTAGGCGTAAGCCGAACCGTAGGGCAACAAAAAAGATAGGCACTTGGTAAGTTTTAAGCCAAGCTATCGTAGGGTTCTTTTTGTTTGGTTATGATTGATGGGCATGAAATTACACGCTAAGTTTTTTTTTTTTTTGCTTTCGCACTGGTTTCCTGGGCCAACTCACCTTTAAGGGATAATAAGGGGCCCAGACTAATCCAGCTCATGGCATGATTGGAACCATAAAGGTTGGCGCCACTAGCCCCTAGAGTGCTGCGTTCCCAAGACTCGAACTTGAGATCCCTTGGTTAAGCTAGAACAACTCCAACTAGTTGATCTAACCCGTTGGGGTTAATCATTTTGCTTTTTTACAATTATAAATAGTGTTTGCGGGACTCATGTAGGATAGCATATAAAACACTACAATATAACACTCAAAATAACAAATACATGAGTTATCCTCGGTATAAATATACTTCTGCTAAAGCTCAACCGCATTTAAAAAAAAGAACAAACGCTATCTAGCTAATTTTTCTCTCTGGAATACACCCTGCGCCTTTCTTCTCCAACGGTAACCCTACCTCACATGACCGGCCCCTTGCCGGCCAGTGGGAGCCGGGGCCTTTCGCCTCCCAATGACCCTCCTGAAATCACCATGAGTACTACGCCTGACCCTTTCAATCCCCAAACTATTAAACCCACATATTCAGATGCTACAAAACCACAAAACCCAGATTCTCTGCCCCAAAAATCCTTTAAGGATAGCCTCCTTAAAGGGAACTAGCCGGTTGTACTGGATCCGGAACCTGAGTTTGAGGTACAAGAAGGAGATATTGTCTCATACCTCACCCCTGAAGGTCCCGTCGTGAAGATTTCCGACCGTTACAGAGCTATGCTCCATAAACGGTGGGAAAACACGCTCATAGTCAAGATGTGGGGACGTAACATTGGTTACAGGACCCTCTGCAATCGCCTACCCAACCTATGAAAACTGAAACAGAATGTTCGAGTGGTTGACCTCGAAAATAATTTTTATTTTGTGAGGTTCCAAAATCGTTTTGATTACATGAGGGCTCTCAGATATGGTCTTTGGACTACTCTGGGACACTACGTGACAGTCGAGCCGTGGAAACCCTAATTCGACCCTCTCTCCGACAAAATCACATCCATTGTCGCATGGATTCAGATTCACCAGCTGTCAAGCGAGTACTACGACAGGGCGTTACTCCATGCTATATACAAGGAGATTGGCCAATTTCTTCGATTAGATCAAAACACCGTAGAGGCCTTGCGGGGGCGTTACGCACGCGTTGCAGTGGAGATTGACCTGTCTAAACCACTACAATCTCAAGTATTTATTGACGGTAAATGGTATCTTATCTCCTATGAAAATATCCTTGATATTTGTTTTGACTGTGGTCTTGTAGGTCATGCTCTTTCCGCTTGCCCAACTCGTGCTTCAACCGGTATGTCTCTGACAGAGTTGCCCATGAATGGACATCAGGAAAAGGGTCATCATGTGGGAACCCATACGGCGCAGCTACCATTTTCCAAAGCCATTAGACAACCCAGGGGAGAATGGATGATTGCCGGCCGCAAGCGGCGACCACCACGAGCCGGCAACGGGCAACCACAAAAGGAAAACCATGCAAACAAGGAAACCACTAATGGAATTAATTCAGGATCAAGTTTTCATGTCCTCAAAGATTACCATACTATTGAAAGACCAACTGCTACCAACAAAGGAAAGGAGAGTTTTCATGATGATTCACCAAGTGAGGAACCCACAACGAAGTTAGTTGCGCCGAACCCAACAATTCCCATTTCTGAAGAATCCCAAATTTCCCGCATAAGTATACCAACTCCTTTGAATACTGTTAACAAAACTACTACATCACAAAAACCTTGTACCCCTCACCAGGCCCAAACACGTCAAAACCATGATGCCCAAAGCCCAGTACAGCCCATGATAGGAATTTTAGGATATCCCCTAGTACCCACCCTGTCTTCTACGCCTTTAGAATTGCCTTTATCCTCCTTTGTCAATCCAAAGAAAATTAAGAAGATTAACCCTAAGACCATGCGAACTCATGCAACTTCAAGTTTGGATAAAATTACCCCTGAGCCACAAAAGCTACCAAAACCCAAACCTTATGCACACAAAACAAAAGCCAACATATCAGAAACCACCATTACCCTAATTTCTGAACCTTTCTAGTGCCTCAATATCAGTCACCAAACACAAATTCCCCCGCTCACTGTTAGTGCCCAACCCTTAGAATTCTCCTTTGATAAAAACAATATAGGACATAGGAAGCCTGTGGCCACAAGCAACTACAGCACAAACCAAGGAGGATACTTTGGTTGCCAATGATGAGGGCGTATCCTTCCCAGAAACAGGACACTTGGTGGCTGACAACGGTTCACAAGAGACTCCTTTATTTTCTACTTAATCTGCTTATAAATGGTTTCTTTCTTTCTCATCATCTACTATGAATCAATACAACAAATTAATTGTTTGGAATTGTCAGGGTGCAGGTAGCAAAAAGTTCTAGAGAGCTACCATAGAATAGATCCAAACCCACCAACCTGGCATATTGGTCCTCGTTGAAACATGGGTGAAGTTCAGTCGAGTAGAAGGTTTTTTCTGAATTTAGGTTTTGACGGCAAAGCCATTGTTGATCCCATTGGATTCTCAGGCAGCATATGGATTGTAGGGCGGTCGGCACTGGGAACCATTCTACCCCTCACCTTTTCACGTCAATTCATTCATACAAAAGTGTTACCGAACAATGGAAATGAATGGGTTCTTACGGCTGTCAATGCTAGCCCACTGCTTCTCGCCGTGACCTTCTTTGGGGAGAGTTACAACAACTGGCATCCACAATCAATGATTCCTGGCTTTTAGCTGGGCATTTCAACGTCATCACTCACCCATATGAAAGAGCCGGCAAAGCTATCTCTAATATACGAATCTGTAAGAAATTTGTTAATTTCATAGATCACTGCAATCTTATTGACCTTGGTTTTGTAGGTTCGCCCTTTACATGGGAAAGAGATGCCGTCCGAAAGTGCCTGGGCAGGGGACTCTCAAATACCAACTGGAGATTGTAATTTCCTAATGCTGTGATTCATCATCTACTCTGCTCCAAGTCAGACCACACTCCCTATTATTCAGCTTGGAACATCCGGTACCAACTACGGGCACCAGACCATTCCGGTATCACCTAGCATGGAGTACGCATGATGATTTCAAGACAGTGGTGGCATCAAATTGGGTACAAGAAGCACCAATGTCGGAAATTACGAAAAAGCTTGCAGAATACTTAACAAAATGGAACACAAATGTGTTCGGTAACATGTTCAAACGTAAAGCGACCCTGATGTGGCGACTAGAGGGAATAAGACGAGCAAAGGATGCAAATCGTTGTGGGCCTTCTCTCCTTCAAATAGAAAGGCAACTTAAACAGGAGCTTGACTGGGTTCTCTTCCAGTAAGAACTTATTTGGTTTCAAAAATCTAGGAGTAAATGGATTAGCAGTGGTGATCGGAACACAAAATATTTCCACGCAACAACCATCACCCGTCAGAGAAGAAACAAAATCAATGGTTTAAATATTGGCTCAGATTGGTGTACTGATGACAATGCTCTTCAAAGTGAAGCAATCAGGTTTTATAGGAACTTGTTCTCTTTTGAGCAACAACAACCACCTATTTACCCGATTAGGGGACATTTTCCTGAGCTTCTGCATACTGTTCTTGCATCCCTTACCAGTATAGGTACCGAGGTTGAGATTAAAGCAACACTCTTCGATATGGGTCCTCATAAAGCTCCTGGTTTGGACGGCTTCCCAGCCGCCTTCTTCCAACAAAACTATGAGATCGTAAAGCATGACTTGGAGAAATTTGTGAACGAGGCCCTGACAAATGGCTCATTCGATGTATCCTTAAACAAGACCCTTTTGGTTCTAATTCCTAAATTGTAATGTCCTGAATATTTTTCTCAATTTCGGCCGCAATGTTGTTTACAAGGTGCTATCGAAAGTTTTAGCCAATAGACAAAAACCTTTGATGCCTGACTTGGTTTTACCTTTTCAATCTGCCTTTGTCCCAAATAGATATATTACTGACAATGTCATCGTTGTGCAAGAAATCATCCACTCCATGCATATCAAAGGAGGAAAGAAAGGCTTCATGGCGATCAAGCTCAACTTAGAAAAAGCCTATGACAAAATCCGTTGGGATTTCGTCAAGGACACACTCTAGGATATTGGCATTCCATCCTCCTTTATTGATCTTATCTTGTTTTGTCTATCTTCCACTCCCATGCAGGTGCTTTGGAATGGAGAGAAAACCAGTTCCTTTTCACCATCTTGCGGACTTCAACAGGGAGACCCCCTCTCACCCTACATTTTTGTTATTTGCTTAGAACGTCTTTCTCAAGCTATTAATGCTGAAGTTTCTAACAATAATTAAAAACCATTTAAAATTAAAAGAAATGGACCTCATGTTTCTCATATGTTCTTTGCAGATGACCTTGTCCTTTTTTCTGAAGTAAGTATGGAACAGGCAGATGTCATCGCCAATTGTCTTGACAAATTTTGTCAAAGCTCAGGACAACGGATTAGCAAACCAAAATCCAAAATCTATTTTTCAAAGAATGTATCCCATAGCTTGGCTCAGTCAATAAGCAACAAATGTGGCATTCCCCGCACAAACCAACTTGGAAAATATCTGGGCATCCCACTTATCCATGGGCGTACTACTACAAAAACTTTTGACTTTATTAAAGAAAAAGTGAAATCCAGGTTAAATGGATGGAAAGCATCTTCATTTTCTTTTGCAGGGCGTTTGACATTAACGCAGTTGCTTCTCCAAACCATTCCATCATATGCCATGCAAATGCTATCCTTACCCGCAACAATATGCGAGGAGCTTGACAAACATGCCAGACAATTCCTGTGGGGCTCGTCTAAAGAGGAGCGCAAATCCTCTTTAGTAGGATGGACCAAAGTCTTCCGACCAAAGGATGAAGGGGGTCTTGGCCTTCGATCTATGAGACAGGCTAATGAGGCGTTTTTAGCGAAACTTGCCTAGAAGTTCTTGACACAACCAGACGCGCTATGGGTAAGACTATTGAAAGCTAAATATGGTGTATGCACTAACTTGTTACCCTCTATGGCTGCAGGAAAACGTTGTTCACATGTATGGCGTGGAATTTGCAAGGCATGGCCAACACTTCAAGCAGGCACACAATGGATTATAGGAAATGGGGAAAATGCGTGCTTTTGGACTGATAACTGGCTTGGCGAGGATGGAAAGCTCCTCTCACATGCGATTTCCACTGTGCCCGATGGCCACTTAAAACGAGATATTGCTTCTTATGTGCACACGGATGGGACTTGGGACATAGAGAAACTTCAGGAGTTCCTCCCACCATAGATGTTAGGAATTCTTGCCCTCTCACCTGTCCCATCTCCGGCGAGAGAGGATGATATTGGCATTTGGGAAGGAACCGGCTCCAGCGAATGCTCGGTTAACTTGGCCTACAAGTTTATTACTGATGCGTAAAATCTGCAAGCGCACAGATCGTAGTAGCACACAAGGTCGTATCCACAGAGACTAAGCAGAATAATTAATCAACAGACTCACTCCGTTAGGCAGAAAACAATAAAGAGAGTAATCGATTTGAAGATTTGAATTGAGATTGAGATCAACAATAAAATAAACGCAAGTAAATTGAGAATTATGTGAAAAGATCAGATTATGGAAGGTCTAGATCAACCGGGGTTCACTACTCTATCCTTTTATGCCCTAATTATCCTCCAGACTCTACTAACATGGTGATTCTGTTCCGTGTCCACGAACGCGGCGACACTGGTTGCTAAAAATCTATAGCTTTCTACTCGTTTTCTTGATGGGTAACAACCTAGGGTGAAATTATCGACTTTTGGAAGTATAATTTCGTCTAAGAGGTCAATCTTACCACTGTCATGGATCAAACCTATTTTTAAGAGCAATGATGTTTCGTGTTGTTACTAATTCCACAATAACCCTGATGCCTTTCAGCACCTAGACTAAGGATGATCTATGATTTTCCAGAATCAAACGTCTCTTGTCGATACTTAGCTTAACTCTTAAAACAAGTATAAAGGTGATCAAGCTTCAAGCTTGGATTAAGCACACATAAATCAATCAAGAAATCCAATAAAGAAAACTACTGGAGGAATAATTAAACCATAAAAGAGTCAATTAGCTACATCCTTCTTGACCTACAAAAGAGGATTAGTTCATAACTAAGCAATAAACAGACATGGAGGATTTGTTCATCATACAAACTGAAAAAAAAGAACAAAAGAAAGAATTCGACTAGAGTGCTTTTCTCCTCCTTGTTGTTGCTGTTGATGCAAAATTCCAGCGAAAGAAAAGTGTCCAAAGCTGTTGTCGATGCCCCCTTTTTGTTATTCCTAAACCCTAGCTTTTAATTCCTACAATCTAGCTAAGGTAACTAAAAAGCAGGAACTAATTTATCCTAGGAGTTCTCCTTCTTTTTAGGCACAGCAAAGGCTTCTTTTATTTCCTTTAGGAGCAGCAGCAAGTCGGTGGTGCCACATATTATTTGGCCAATAAGTAATCCAATGTCGCTGGAATTATAATGCACCAGGTTCTGGTCCGTGGATTTTAACGGTGACACACCGTTGAAAGCTGATTGTCAAGAAATCTTCATGTATTGGCTCCAAACTTTCCAGAATCCTTCAAAAGGCTCCAAATCTTCAAGAATCAAGCCACTTTGCAACAAAAGGTACCTGAAAGCACAAACTAATAAGTGGAAGCAAAACTAGTGGAAAACAAGCTAAAAAAAACTGTAAATGCATGCATGATCGTAACTAAATGCTTGGCCAAAGGGGTATTTTATGCTCCAAAATAGTACATGATATGCACACATATCAATTACCCAGGACACTGAACACATAACAAAGGAGCCGTGGAGTACGATATGGAAGTGGAATGGCCTTCCATGTGCTCGCACATTCCTTTGGCAAGTAGCTCACCAAGCCATACTCACAAATGCCGAACGAGTTCGACAACATATGACCACCTCCGACGTATGCCCACGATGTGGCGCAGAACCTGAGATAATTTTCCATGTCGTACGCAATTGCAAGTATGTCAAACGCATATGGTGTGATCTTCTACATCCTAAGTTTCGTCAATGCTTTTTTGTAGAGCAAGATGTGGTGACATTCGTGCATCGCTCTCTCACAGTGAACTATGGTGACAACCTAGCTTGCCGTAGCCTTTCATCTTTGGCATTGCGACCTGGCTGCTATGGAAGGAGAGGAACAACCACGCATTCAACACATCAAGTCCCACCAACAACGAAGCCAGCCTTAGTATGCATATCTCTCATTATGCACATTCTGTCTGGAAGGAGACCAACCAGGCGACCAGACTCCAAGTGGCGCCTACCACCATCACCAAACCCATTGGATGGCTCGCGCCTGATCAAGGCGCACTTAAGGCGAATTCTGATGGCTCTTACTGCCACACAAGCGGAAGCTTAGGTGCCTGGGGAGTGATACAGAATGCAGATGGACGTTGGATTCATGGATTCATACACAAACTTCGGCCATGTGGACCATTTATTGCTGAACTCTAGGCCGTTTATGACATACTATTGCCGCCGAGCTGAAACCACGTGTACTTGAGGTGGAAGTCGACAACATCGAAGTCGTTAATCTCTTCACTGAGAAGCATCAAAACTGCTTCAACTCCATACTATTGATGGACTGCATTAGACACCTTATACAACAACCTTGGAAGGTGTCCTTCACCCATATTTTTCGTGAATGTAATTTTGTAGCTGATAGCTTAGCTAAGAAAGCACTCTCTATAGAGGAGGGCTTCCATGCCTATGCCCAACCTCCTGACTTTTGTATGCCCGCACAGGTGGCTGATGCCATAGGTGCTAAGGTTCCACGTGACTTCTTGATCTAATATATTATATGCACTTATTCACCAAAAAAAGCTCAACCACATTTATTGATGTAGAAAACAACTTTCTGGTTTGTAAAACAATACTAAGGGCCAGCCTTACAAACTATCAAGATTGCTTCAGACAGATAACAAACATGTGCTAGAAGATTAAGTGTCACATACATAAATAAGACATTAGATGCACAAATAAGTTCCAAGAAGTCACAAAAAAAATAGAATATGCAGGGTATTTCAGTGAGTGAGCTTTAGATGGGGAAGAGTACTGCTGATGGTGAAGTAATGATAGATGACTGAAGTGGAGGTGTCAAATTAACAACTGGAAAGCGCTTATGTTAACGTTCCAAAACGAACTTACATTGTTCAACGGGGAAGATTAGCAAGACTTGTGAACTAGAAAAAAAGAAAGAGAACATAACACTTGACTAAAGTTACATTTCTGAGTTTCGAATTTTTCATTTGGCCAGATTTATCCTCATTATATATTCGGAGTCTTATGTCTCAATCATGTATCCGGGACAATCCGAAAGATAATGTGGCATCTTATCAAGGTAAAATAAAGATGACCAATGGTAACACGACTCCTCTCCATTTTACTTACTCAAAATACCACGTGAGGTATATTTGGGTGACCAATAATGCTAGAGTTACTAAGATTTTATTACTAAGAGTGTGTTACTAACATATGTGGCATGTGTCACATCATGAATTTTTTAAGTGGATGCTACATCATTATTTAATTAATTTATTTCCAAATTAGTTTTTTTCCTTTAATTCCCAATCGTGATATTTTGTTTATTTATTTCCTTTCAAAATTTTTTTTACTTTCTTATTTAATTAATGTGTTTCCAAGTTGTTTCTCATTAAAAAAATTGTTTCCATCTCCTCTTGGCTTCAATTTTCTTTCCATCATTTTTTGGTTATTGCCTATTGGCTTATGAGCCCTAATTTTCAAGCTCCTTCCTCCCCAATTCCCAAATGCTAGTTCAAATTATTGAAAAAACCCATCTCCATAAAAAGCTCATAGCCAATGAGAAGAGATTAACCAGGCATTATTATGCCCTTGACAAAAAAAAATTCTTAAATTCTCGTGATTCTTGCCCACCATTTTTTTTTTTGATATAAACGAGTATTATTGATTGATGATAGAGTTACGGAAGTCATAAGCCAACAGAGAATTGACTAGTACCTGAGTCTACCACAATCACTTTCAAAAGACTAGCATATCACCTAGTAGTATAGAGGATTCGCTAATTGACACAAATTGGAAATCACACAAAAGAAAGTTTACAGGAACCCCATGCCAATGCTTGATGCTATCCACGCAAATGAGTATATCACTTAAATGGTAAGGGAAAGATGGCTGTTTGGCTTTGATCCAAGAAATGGCACACAGCAGAACTACATCAAATAATCTGCTCCAGTCAAGTTCTACTTGCTCAAAAATTAATCTGTTTCTTCCTAACCATATACACCAAACTGTGGCATAAAACACACACATCCACGATGATCTTGCCAAAGGAAATTCTGCCAACCCAAACCACTCAGAATAAAAGTCTTCTTGCCCAGCCTTTATAGTTTGTTTTGGTTTTGGATAAGATCTATACAGATACAATTTGGGTGTGTCTTTTTTTGAGTTTTTCACATGAATTAACTTCTTTCCATGAGTTAGTTCTATTGGAATTTCACATGGATAAATTTGATCACTTGTTTTACAATTCAGATTTGATGATTGTGAAAAATCAAAAAAAAAAAAGGGAAGAATGTAAAACAGAGGTGAATTTAATCGTTTTCAAAATGCAATTCAATCGGTTTTTTTTTGTTATTTTTCATTTTGGAATCGTTATTGGGAATTGAAGGAAAAAAAATTAATTTGAAAATAGATTAATTAAATAATGATGTGGCATCCACTTAAAAAAACTTATGATGTGGCACATGCCACATATGTTAGTAACACACTCTTAGTAATAAAATCTTTGTAACTCTAGCATTATTGTTAGAAGAATTGGGTATATAATTAAGCCAATCTGGGTATGCCAATTAGGACAAACTGGAAAAGCTCGAGCCAAAAAATGGCTTGCACCCAAATTTAATTAATAGTTGTCCACCTTATTAGGAAGGTTAGGTGGTGGTGGCTATAGCCTATATTAATACCATATTAATTAGTAAGGAAAAAAAAAGTAGAACAATAGGTGGCCATAATCAGTAGGTGGCATCTCTAAAATATATGGCACCTAGGCTCGGGCCATGGAATGAATAGAGTAACTTGACCAATATCATAAAAGCAATAGAGTGGCATATCGTTAATGCACCCTTTTTGACATGAATTTCAATATTAGAAATTTTTTTTAAGCTTAACCAATATTAGAAATGAAGGGTGCACCTAAGAGAAAGAAACAATATCATCATTCTTTTTCAGAACCTGATGGCCCCATGCCTCCTATTATACCCCCTAACCCTATAACCTAACCCAACCCAAACTAATTAAATATACCTGCAGTCAGACTCGAACCCAGACGGCCTTCATGACTGGAGGATTTTGGTGCCAACCCGACCTCTTGGTCGCTGGCAGTATATGATTTTCATATAGAGTCTAGTTCCAATACCTACAATGTCTTTCGAAAAAAAAAATATCTTCAATGTCTATGATTGGGAAAAAAGCTGAAAAGCCACGTGGTGTGATTAATTTGCCCAAGCTCGAGAAGAATTCCCCAATCATATCAGCCCTTATAATGAAAGTTGATTGAGTTACAGCTTGGAGGCCAATCCTAAGATGGTGCCATGAGCACCAATTATTTGAAAAGAACTTAAGAAGAAAGAAGCAGCAGATTAATCAAAGGTTCTTCCAAGGAAAAAAAAAGTATGAGAAAAATAGAAATATTTGTGGAAAAACAATTCATTAGAGTTTATGTATAAGAACAATGTCCAGGGAAGAAAGAAAAGGAAAGAAAGAAACTATAAGGGGACATGAATGCAAAGAAATAAGATGGGATAAAATGTATAATTAGTCTTCTCATTATACTGAAATAATAAGGATGGTTCTCCAATACCAAAACTGTAACAGTTCGGGTAAAAATTTGGATTTTTACCGGGACTGTAAAAGTCTTTTTACTGCAATTTACCGAATGAATTAATCTTGGGTAATTAATTCAAGGTAAATCGAGCGTCGTTTTTGGTAACCGAGTCTTTTCCCGCGATCGACATTTTTCCGTGGATTTTTCGGACCTAAGTTGGTATTTTTTGGGTCCCGGAATCTTCAAAAAATCACAACGGAAAATAACCAAGAGGGTATCAGTTATTTTTTGGTCCGAACCGGACTCGCTCCATAATGCAGACAAGCTGCATTGTTGAAGTTCACAGGTTGCATAGTGTTTTCTTCATTATAAAAAGGAAGCAGGAGAAGAGAAAAAGAGAAGAAGAAAAGAGGAAGAAAGGAGAGGGAAAAAAAAAAGAGAGGAAAAAAAAAAGAAAGAAAAAAAAAAGAAAAAAGAAAAACCGAGAGAAAAATAAGAAAAATAAGAGAAGAAAAAAAATAAATACAGCAAATGAAAAAGAAAAGAGAAGAAAAACAGAAAAATAGAGAAAAGGAAAAAAAAGAAAAAGGAAGAAACAGGTGAACAGTGTCACCACCTTCCTCCCGAGCCAACACTGTGCACGCCGACGAAATCCACGCCGCCTCTCGACTCACCGCCGCTGCCGTCAGGATCGTCGTGCCATCACGACCTCGACGCCGTCGCTTCCTCCTCCTTCTGCCGCCTGACGCGCCTGTGGAAGGCGTTGACCCGTCGACAGAACCCGACGGATCTATCTTCCCTCGTGCCTGCCGCCTCTTGCCTACGACGCAGCGCTGTCGTTCCACCGCCAGAGGGGTCGCCCTCGTCCGCCGCACGCTCTGCCTCGCTTGCCTTCCTTCTCCCTCGCGTATGTCGCGCCGTCGCCGCTGCAACCCAAGGTTTTGATATCGGGCCGTTTCCCGAGGAACCGGCTTCGGACCGATCATTGTCTTCAGAGTTGAGTAATTGGCCAAGGTGAGGATGGATTTCCTTCAATATCTGCCTGTATTACTCGGTTATTGTGTTTGATGATTGTTGCATTGTTGGTTATTGCATTTGTTGTGGTTTGATTCGGGATGTTTATCCCATTGTCTTGATTGGTTTTGGGGATGTTTATCCCCGTACGTCGAGTTTTTGGATGTTTATCCTTGTGTCTTTTTGGCATTAAATAAAATGGAATAAATAATAATTGGTGATAAGGATGTCGATCCTCGGTTTTGGATGGGATGTCTATCCCGGTACTTTGGTTAGGGATGTTGATCCCTATGATTTGGTTTTGGATGATGATAATATAATTGTCACGTGGTAAGTAATGGTACGACTCGATGGTTTAAGACTGTTTTGTTGTGGTCATGACTTGGGTTACTTGTGATAAGCATGTCTATGCTTGGGATGTCTATCCCGTGATTATATTTGGGATGTCTATCCCTGAGTTCTTATTTTTGGGATGTCGATCCCTGGGTTCTCTTGGATTTGGTCTGGCACCCGAAATATGTTGAGAACCAGGTCTGACCCCTAGCTTATCCGTGACGGGGCCCGGAAAGATAAAATTGGAAATTGAATTTTTATTTGAGTCTTTTTGGTCTTGGACCAGTTTTGGGTCGAGTCTTTTGGATTGTTTTATCTTGGCTGTTGTGCCTGTGTTTTCGACATTGACTAATTTATAGTGTTGCATATTGATTGTCTATCCTTCGTCGGTGAACACTTCGGACTCACCCCTCACCTACGGGCTTTCATCCCGTAGGATGGATTATTTGTGGTACAGGTTTGGTGCATTCCAGACAGGCTGCGGCGTTATCCCTTGGACAAGACTTGGATCCATAGTTGCTTCATGTGTCGCATACAGTGTCTTTGTGAGTTATTAAGTCTTCCGCTGTGCTGCTTTTGCTATTGTTGGGCCATTGAGCCGGTTTTGACGTTATTGATGTTTTTATTTTGGGCTGTTGAGCCCGAGTTTCTATTGTAAACACTGTATGCTGAGCTTCGTTTGGTTGGGTCGTTACAGTTTCGGCACGTGTTTACTATGTGTGGTAAATACGGGTCGGGGCGTTTCATTTTGGTAGCGGAGCGGACGTTAGGTCTTGTTGGGTAGTCCTTGTGTGTTTGTTGTTCTAGTTTGCATAGTTCGCTCCATTGGTTTATTATTTTATATCATCTAGTTAGTGCATTATGGATCCAGTCAAGGGACGCCAACTGTCGCAGAACATTCACAGAAGAGGTAATTGATGCCATAAATAGCGGAAACATAAATATTATTAATATTGCTAATATTATTATTACAAACATTAATATTACATTGATATTTTATAAAAAATACATTCATCTTCTCGGAACGACGTTGACCCTGAAGCTGTTGGGGTCATTGTTGATGTTGACCCTGATACTGTCGTTCCCCGAGAACCACATGCCGCTTGCGTTGTGTTGGCCAGGAAGCTCGAACTGTTTTGCTGGGGGGAACCGAAGTGGGATGAGACCGTGATCGTCTTCAGGCTGCCATTGGGTCTCCGTGAGAAGAACCATGTTCTGCTTGTGTTGGTTCTTCAGGTCCCTCAGGATACGCGAGAACTCCTGGGAATGCCTAGCGACTCCTCTGCAGTTCCACACCAGTAGTCGGGCCTTTGGCCAAGTTGGAGGTAACCGAGTGACTCTGGGCATGCTTTGGGCAGTCATCGAGAGTTGGTAGTAGGTGCCTTGATCCAGGAAATGGCAAGTCGGCTCTAGGTTGAATTCCTAAAGTCTTTTAGAGATGAAAAACATGACGGAATTTGTTGAGCCGTAGAAGGAGGTCCTCAGAGTACCTTGGTCCTCTAGGAAGAACGTCTCTTCCATAGGAGTGACGAAGAACCGCGACGAGTAGAGTTCGTCGACGAAGACCAGACGGGGCATCCTGCCGAGCTCGTTCGGTAGTTCCTCTGGATGCTTTTGCTATTGTTGGGCCATTGGGTCGGTTTTGATGTTATTGATGTTTTTATTTTGGGCTGTTGAGCCCGAGTTTCTGTTGTATACACTGTATGCTGGGTTTTGTTTGGTTGGGTCGTTACAGTTCCGGCACGTGTTTACTATGTGTGGTAAATACGGGTCAGGGCGTTTCAAAAACGAATTTTATTGGAAGGTAACAATGACATTCACATAATTTATTTATAATACTCCTCTTTGAATGCCATTGTACAGTGGATATAATAAGCTTAGGAAGAACTTTACCAAGAAAAACACACAGTGGGATCTCACTTGGGCCTCGTTTGTTTTCTCCCCGATTTGCGGGCTACTCCGGCGCTTTACTTCCCAACAAGTGGTAGCGGAGCCTAAGGTTCGGTTGTGATCGATATTGATACACGACATGGTTTGCCCCGTGGTTGCTGCCCCCACGTGGAGCAAGTTCGAAACTCTAGATTTAGGCCCATGCGTGGAGTTGTAAGGCGTGACTCTTGAAAACCTAAGAGATTGGCAGACGCATGCTCCTTTGAACGCGGGCTTGGTGTTGTGGAGCGGGCTCTTGAGGATGTCGCAGAAGATGCTTCCGTTGTAGGGGGAGTATGCCTAAGCCCGATGTGGAAGTAACTCACACTTGAGGGGGAGATTGTTGGGTGTTCAAGTATGAGTAATTGTCCCACATCGGATAGAAAGAGACCAAGTGAGTAAAATATAAGTGGAATGGACCCATGTACCCAGTGCCTTAAGGTTTTGGGTTACTTTATGGTGTCCAAGCCTACGAGTGTGGATCTCACTTGGGCCACGTTTGTTCTCTCCCCGATTTGCGGGCTACTCCGGCGCTTTACTTCCCAACAAAGTGTGCGATCAAGAAAGATGTCACAAAAGTAATTCTTCTTCCTGGTTACTAACCTTGTAACATTTCCTCGGCTCCCTGGGTATTTTTTTTCTAAAATATTCTAGATATCCCATTTTGTTCTGCGATATTTGACAATCGGCGTTTGAATAACAATAATTTGCTAATGATGAACATCTTCCATTTTTATCGGGGTGGAGTTTGTTGCAATTAATAGGCAACATTCCCATGGTATATCTTGACAATGTGTCAGATGGTTGTCCAGCCCGTCTTCCCGCAAAGCTTGAAACCATGGAACCTACTTGTATTATTAAACACAGGTGTATATCACTTGCCTTCTTTCCAAAATTATGGTTCTTCTTGTTTCATGCTTGAATTATTATCTTGAAACTAACACATTTGGTTCTTAATTTTGCAACTTGAAGGATTGCATATAGTGTGATTAAAGATGCAGAAGAGAAAGGCTTGATCACACCAGGAAAGATCAGACATTGATGTAGCTTTCCAAGAAGCATTATATCGTAAATTTAGCTGGACTAATGTCTTTTTTGGTACCTGTGTTGTTCTTGATTATCACAGTTCATACCTGTGTTTCAATTTGGTCACATTTCATTCTTCAATTAAGCCTGATCAGCCTAATTTGGTTATTTTGATCGTTTTACCCCCAAAAATCAATGGCGTATCAGTTTTTTCACCCGGGTTCTTCACCTAACCGACCCGAAACCCGGTGGATATCCAAAGGCTAACCGAAACCCAACCCGAACAAGACAATTTTTAAAAAATTATTTTTCTATTTCTTTTCTTTTATTATTTTATTTTTTCCAAAAATTTTAATTCTCAAAATAGATATTTCTTTTCACTCTAGAAATCTGCAATCTATTTTTAGTTCTAGAAATAGATATTTGGGTTATCGGGTGGGAAGGTGTTTGGTTCAAAAAAAATAGATTGCAAATTACTAGAACGAAAAGAAATATTTATTTTTAAAATTAAAATTTTTGGAAAAAAGAAAATAATAAAATAAAAGGAAAGGAAAATAATAAAGATTGTCCAGTTCGGGTCAGGTTTCGGTTAGGCTTTAGGTATCCACCAAGTTTCGGGTCGGTTAGGAGATGAATCCGTATGAAAAAAACTGATATGTCAATAATTTAAGGGGTAAAACAGTCAAAATAACCAAATTAGACAAATTAGATTTAATTGAGGGATTAAATTTGACCAAATTGAAATACAAGTATGAATTGTGATAATCAAGAGCAAAACACATGTAAAAAAAAGACATTAGTCCAAATTTAGGTCTACACGCTGAAATCCTGTGCACTTGTTTCTGGTTTTGTTCGTTCTCTAGACTGTCCTTCTAGAGCTTTCTAATGGTAATGGCGGCATTGCATTGGCATCGGTTGCCGCAGTGAAGGGCTACAAGGTTATTGTTATCATGTCAGCTTGTAAGAGTCTTGAGAAAAGAATTGTGCTGCGTGCTCTTGGAGCTGAGTTATATCTCACACATCCATCCAGTGGGTATCAAGAGCTCTTGAACAAGTCTGAAGAGATACTGCAAACCACCCCCAATAGTTTTTTGCTTAATCAAATGAAGAATCCTGCCAATGCACAGGTTATTTTCTTCCTATCAACTTGTAGTCCTTGAAGTTCTTAAGGTAATTTTCTGCTGTCAATGGTGTAGATTCATTACGAAACTACTGGCCCAGAGATATGGAAAGACTCAGGGGAAAAAGTTGATGCCCTGGTTGCTGGGATAGGTACTGGTGGGACAATAGCTGGTACAGGAAAGTTCTTGAAAGAACAGAACTCAGAGATCAAGGTTTCCATTCTGGTTATGTATGAAGATCCTTTTTTCTTCTTGTTACAGTGATCATGCCATGTATATAATTTGCTCACTTTTACAAACTAGGTTTATGGCGTGGAGCCAGCAGAAAGTGCAGTCTTAAGAGGAGGAAAACCAGATGAGTTTTTGAATCTTATTAAATGGCATATTTGCTGAAAATTTTGGTTATTAGATTGAAATTTCATTCTATTCTTTTAAAGAGGGTAAAGAGCAAAGACTGCTAACCATTGACTAGCCTTATAATAAGCTGAGCAAAATTCTGTTTACTAGAAAGTAACTTTTCTCATATTTATACAATTTCGTCGTCAACTGGACATTCCCTTAATTAATGATTGTCTCCTGCTTTACATATCAAAGGCAAGCATCTTATTGAAGGACTTGGTTCTGAAGTTGTCCCTCCTGCTTTGGACCTCAACTTGCTTGATGAAGTTGTTCCCGTAAGTCTAGACTCTGCCTTTAACCATGCTCCTTCATTTGCCTTAAGCTGACTCCAATTCAGGATCTTCTTATCTCTTAGTTACTCACAAGGCTAAGTTTAGGACTCTAATTTCGCGACCTACAAGCTCTCACATACATTAATATCGTTCTTTTGGGTTCTAACCTGAAACAAATGTTAAAAGTATTCTCTGTTTTGATGAGGTAGGATAGAGAACCAAGGCCGGCTTCCTTGCTAATCTTTCTACCTTTTTTTTTTTTTTTTTCTTGATACAACTTAGGTATCTAGTGAGGAAGCCATTGAAACAGCCAAGCTACTAGCATTGAAAGAAGGTTTGCTGGTATATATATGCACAGAACCCATTTGTGTTCAGTCACCATTCTCCATTTTTTAATGAACATATATAACAAACATCCTTTCTGTTTCCCTCAGGTGGGGATATCATCTGGTGCTGTAACAGCTGCTGCACTAAGACTGGCAAAAAGACCAGAAAATGCAGGGAAACTCATTGTAGTAAGTTGAATATTAACTTTATCTTTTATGTTATAAAAACATAGGACTATATTGTTCCACGCCGATTAGAATCTGCTACATTTACTTCGTCAATTATTTCTACAAAATACAACAGAGTATATATGCAGGGTAGCTTTAAAATCTGCAATTTTCTTTTTGGTCTTAGTGGATAGTGTCTTGTGTTAGGTAACTTATCTTGCTTTTTTACCATTGTAGGTAGTGTTTGCCAGTGCTGGGGAGCGATATTTGTCCACGAAGCTGTTTGAAGCAATCAGGCTTGAAGCAGAAAGCATCGCCATTGATTAGGGTCTGCTTAATTCTTAATGAGATTGCTCGTGATTTGTTGAAATTAGTATTCATGGATGATGCCACACTTAATAATGACTCATTTCTCTACTTACATGTAAATGAGACGAGTCTTTTATCCTATAGATAGCTGTTGGGAAAACTCGGGTAAATTCCCCACTACAACAAACTAGTGAATCGAACTGATTCGATAATTTTCAGGAAAGATGGCCTAGCCTATCTCCTTAGACAGAATTATCATTCCAAGATAAATCTCTCAGGAAAGAAATAAGGCGGCTTAGCCAGCCAACAAAGAGATAAGGCGGCTTAGCCGGCCAATGTTGAATACTAAACAAATAAACAAATGCGGAAATTAAAGGTGGAATAATAAAGAAAGAACACACTGAAAAAATTGATAACGGAGTTCGGCCAATTTTGCCTACGTCTCCGGAGCACCACTAGAAAAGGGCCTGCTCTTTTTACTAGGAGAAGAAGAGTATTTAGTACAATTGTTAGGATACAATTATACTCTAATTTTGGGATGACTTACTAAGGCAAGGGGGAGTTCTATTTATAGCAAAACAAACCCCCCCTCCCCCCCCCCCCCCCCCCCCCAAAGCTCAAATAGCACTCTGACTATCAGAATATACTGCAAGTTGTTTCTGACCAACCCCCAAGTCTTTGAGCAATCCATAAAGCCAAATTGCCTCCTTCACAGGTTCTGTAATAGCCATATACTCTGCCTCCGTTGTAGACAAAGGCACCGTTGACTGTAAAATGGACTTCCAACTAATAGGTTTTGCTAAAGTGAACAAATAGCCCATCGTCGATCTTCGCTTATCCAAATCTCCAGCATTGTCAGAATCACAATATCCAACAACTCCTTGACCAAGTGATTCATCCCGCTCAAACATTAAGCTAACATCAACGGTATCTTTGATATACCGAAGAATCCATTTCATAGCTTGCTAATGACCTCTGCCAAAATCATGCATGTATCTGCTCACAACACTAACAGCTTGTGAAATATCCGGTCTCGTACACACCATTGCATACATCAAGCTTCCGACTACATTGGCATAAGGGGCTTTTGCCATATATTCTCGTTCTTCATCTATCTGCGGAGATAACTGGCTACTAAGCTTTAAATGAGGAGCAAGCGGAGTACCTACAGGTTTTGACCCTTCATTCATGCCAAAACGTTGTAGTACTTTCTTCAAATACTCCTTTTGTGTCAGCCAAAGCTTGCCTCCCTCTCTATCTCTGCTTATCTCCATGCCGAGAATCTTCTTGGCTTCTCCCAAATCCTTCATCTCAAACTCTCTACTCAACTGAGCCTTCAACTTGTCAATTTCAATTTGGCTCTTTGCTGCTATCAGCATATCATCAACATATAAGAGTAGATAGATGTAGGACCCATCCTGTAGTCTTCTCAAATACACACAATGGTTGTATTTTCTTCTTGTGTACTTCTGACCCATCATAAACTTATCAAATCGTTTGTACCACTGTCTTGGTGATTGCTTCAAACCGTACAACGACTTGTCTAGTTTGCTCACCCAATTTTCTTTACCAGCAACTTTGTATCCATCGGGCTGAGTCATATAGATTTCCTCATTCAAGTCACCGTGTAAGAATGCAGTCTTCACATCAAGTTGAGCTAGCTCCAAATTCAACTGCGCTACCAAGGCCAACAGAATTCTAAAGGAGGAATGCTTCACAACTGGAGAAAATACCTCATTATAATCAATTCCCTCCTACTGAGCGTAGCCTTTAGCCACCAATCTTGCCTTGTAGCGAACATTATTCTTGTCAGGAAATCCTTCTTTCTTAGCAAATACCCATTTGCATCCAATTGCCTTCTTTCCCTTCGGTAGTTGTGTCAACTTCCATGTTTTGTTCTTCTGAAGAGATTTCATCTCCTCCTCCATTGCCTCTTTCCAATTGCTACTTTCAGAACTCCGAATGGCTTCTGAAAAAGTGGAAGGAACATCATCAACGACTGGAAGTGCATAGGCCACCGTTTCAATGAGACGTTCTGGTTTTCTCCTTTCTCGTCTTGGTCTACTAGTGGCAATTGACTCGAACTGCTGCGTAGGTTCTTGGGTCGGAACCTCTTCTTCATATGACTCTTCCTCTGTCAATGTAGAGTCACCATTGATGCTCTTAGCTGGGATCACCATAGTAGGCTCAAACTGCACCTGCTTTGATACACACTCCACCTGTTGTGAAGTACCACCAGGTTCTTCTGGATTTACCTTAGTCAACATGGCAGATTCATCAAAGGTAACATCCTTGCTGATAATAGTCTTATTTGCCTCTAGACACCAAAGGCGGTATCCCTTCACTCCAGCATTAAGACCCATAAATAGAGCATTCTTTGCTCGTGGATCTAACTTTGATTCATTTACATAGTAGTATGCAGTGGAGCTAAACACACGTAAAGAATCATAATCTGTAGCAGGTTTTCCAGACCATACCTCCAAAGGGGTCTTGCCATCTAAAGCAAAATGTGGCAATCGATTAACAAGATGTTGAGCATATGTCACAGCCTCAGCCCAAAAATTTCTGCCTAGCCCAGCATTAGACAACATACAACGAACTTTCTCCACTAATGTCTTGTTCATACGCTCTGACACCCCGTTCTGCTGTGGTGCTTTTCTGACTGTGAAGTGCCGAACTATGCCACAATCTTGGCATATCTTCAAGAAAGGATCACTCGTATATTCTCCACCATTGTCTGTTCGGAGAACTTTAATCTTTCTTCCTGTCTGATTCTCAACCTGAGTTTTCCATTTAAGGAAAATCCCAAGAACTTCATCCTTCTTCTTCATTGTAAACACCCACACTCTTCTGGAAAAATCATCAACAAAAGTGAGAAAATAGTGTCTACCTCCAAGAGATGGAGTCTTGGCAGCTCCCCACATATCTGAATGCACATAGTCCAAAATCCCCTTAGTATCATGAATAGCAGTGCCAAATTTCACTCTTCGTTGCTTTCCCAGAACACAATTCTCACAAAATTCTAATTTGCAAGTCTTCGTACCTTTCAACAATCCCTGCTTAGCAAGAATCTGCAAGGATTTTTCACCAGCATGTCCCAAACGCATATGCCACAGCATTATTGCCTCTGCATCTTTCTTGCTTCCAAAAGTTACTGCTGCAACTGCCCCAATTATTGTACTACCTTGGTAGTAATACAGATTATTCTTCCTCACGCCTTTTAACATCATTAATGCTCCTGATGTTGCTTTAAGAATTCCATCTCGGATAGTGACAACTAGGCCTTTTGATTCTAAGGCCCCCAAAGAAATGAGATTCTTCTTCAACTCTGGAACATATCGAACATCTCTCAAAATTCTGGTGGATCCATCATGATTTTTCAGCTTGATTGAACCTATCTCGACTGTTTTATATGGATTGTCATTGCCCATGAAAACAACCCCGCCATTGAGCTCTTCAAGGTCAAAGAACCATTCTCGAATGGGGCACATATGGTAGGTGCAACCAGAATCCAAAATCCACTCATCAACATGTGATGTTGAAGGTGAAGCAACCAAAGAAGTATCTGACTCTACATCACTCTTGCATTCTGCAACATTTGCATCTTGTGGAGTCTTTCCCTTCTTTTTCAACTTCGGACAGTCTTTCTTCCAATGCCCTTTCTCATGACAAAAGGCACATTCATCTTTGGCAACTTTGCTTCTCGACTTGGATCTTCCTCTTCTCCCTTTTGACTGGCTTTGCTGTCGTCCTCTAGCCATTAAAGCTTCATCTGCTGCAGTTTCTTTGCTCTTCATTTTGTCCTACTGTCTCAACTCATGACTGTACAAAGCCGAACATACAGCCTCTAAGGATACATTCTCCTTCCCATGAAGTAATGTTGTCTCCAAGTGCTCGAACTCATCGGGAAGAGATGATAACAACATCAAAGCCAAGTCTTCATCTTCAAATACAACATCCAAATTGAACAAGCCTGCTACTAACTTCTTGAACAAGGTGATGTGCTCATTCATGGTAGCACCTGATCGATACTCGAACCGGAACAATCTCTTCTTCATCACAAGCTTGTTTTGACCACTCTTTTTCAAGAATGTGTCTTCCAATGCTTTCCACAATTTGTATGCCGAAACTTCATTTTTGAAAGCACACTTCTGCTCCCTGGACAAGCACGATCGAATTGTTCCGCATGCCAACTTGTTTACGTCGGCCCACTCCTTGTCACTGACATCTTCTGGTTTCTCTTCTTCTATTGCAACATCAAGGCCTTGCTGGAATAGTGAGTCGAGGACCTCACACTACCACATGCCGAAATGGCCGTTGCCATCAAATATCTCCACAGCAAGCTTCATACTGGACACTGAAGTCCTAGACCATCTGGGTGTGGAGGCCGATGTGGAAGACAATTCTCCAGACTGCTTACTTGATGTAGCCCTTTCTTCCGCCATTACAAAATTCAAAGGTTAGTATTCAATATTTCAAACTGCCCAAAAGACGAACCTTCGGCACCGCTACCACTTGTTGGGAAAACTCGGGTAAATTCCCCACTACAACAAACTAGTGAGTTGAACTGATTCGATAATTCCCAGGAAAGATGGCCTAGCCTATCTCCTTAGACAGAATTATCATTCCAAGATAAATCCCCAGAAAAGACTGGAGGAACAGTGGTTCACTTAAAACCCAGCCTCCTAGACAGGACTCACTTGCACAGTATTTTAATTCACAACCTATACTCGACAAAGGCGGCTTAGCCGGCCAACAAATAGATAAGGCGGCTTAGCCGGCCAATGTTAAATACTAAACAAATACGGAAATTAAAGGCGGAATAATAAAGAAAGAACACACTCAAAAAATTGATAACGGAGTTCGGCCAATTTTGCCTACGTCTCCGGAGCACCACTAGAAAAGGGCCTGCTCTTTTTACTAGGAGAAGAAGAGTATTTAGTACAATTGTTAGGATACAATTATACTCTAATTTTGGGATGACTTACTAAGGCAAGGGGGAGTTCTATTTATAGCAAAACAAAACCTCCCCAAGCTCAAACTCCACGATGTGGGATTCAAAAATAGCAACACTATTCCAACAACAGCGAGCAATCAAGCAAGACTATGAATGAGCTCTCCACTATTAAACATATTCTTGTGAACTGTTATTTCATATTACATAATATTGTTGTTGTCGATATGAATGTTTTTCCCTTAGTCTGTATCATTTTTTTGGTCAAAACCAGGATTCTATATGTTGATATACTTCAAATTGTACAAACCAGGGCGGGGCTTTTAGCGCAGAATTCCCCTATTCTCTTGTAAGAGGTTTCTAATTACAATTGAGGTGAATGCAATACAGATACAACAGCTAACAAAATCGAGAGAGAGGAGATGACAAGAGTCTAATAGAGATCAAACTTTGGTTAAATCCTCATACACTCCGGCAATTCCATCTCTTCTAATAACCATTGAACCATGACCTGATTATGTGACTCTACCATCAATGCAAAATCTTTGGGGCACTTGTAGACCATGCATTTTTCGCATTCCCAGCCCACTTGATCTGTTCTTGGGTGACAAATTCTCCCCCACCCCACCTAATAATAAGGTGAACTTTTTGCTTTCAAAAAAAAAAATAATAAGGTGAACTTTTTGGTATTCTGTGGTAGAGCCCCTAATGAACTATATGTAATCAATTTATCCAGCCTATCACAAACAAAGAGCCCTTGGCAATCTAGTGGTGGTTTTCATGGGTGTATGGTGGACTTGGAGAGCTGAAAGCATCGACTTGGATAAAGGTGATTCTACCCGCCAAGGGTAATTATGTATTCCAGTTTTAACATTCTTGGAAAAGCATGTTCCGGAGTTTTCCTGACCTTATGTCCTAAGATTAGACGATGCAAAAATTTTCATGGCAATCCCAATTACACAAGCAACTTGGTCACTTGGGGTCTGCGACAAAGAGGAATTAGTGTCTGCATGCAAAGAACAAATGCGAAAATAAAGATGATGGGCTTTCCATTCTCCGACAAGAAGGTGCATGCGTAGGGAGAAATTGGATTGCCTTGGCTTATGCCACTTGACGGTTTGAATGAATCTGTCACTCTGCTTCATTCCAGCAAACTTTAAGAGCAGCTGTTGAAATGCACTTCATCACAGCGGCTGTGTGGAGAACTATGATATTCAGTTATATTAAGTGATGGCAGAGCATTAATTATCTTACGGTGCATCAATGGCACTCGCAGTTTGCAATCTCCACAGACAGAATACTCACTCTGTGAGTAAGAAAAAGAAGGAATAAGCTAGAATATTACCAGAAGTTAATATAGGAATGGGGCCATGGAAGTGACCAGAATCGTAATTAATTCAACATTGAGAAGAATCATGCATTCAACAATAGTCAACTTGAGAAAAATCATGCATTCAACATTGGAAAGAAGGAAATATCAAACAGAAAGAAAGTTAATTGCAGAGACAAAATCTGCCAACCGCAGGTACAAAATTATAATTACTGAAAATCTAAGTTGATGGTCAAGAGTACTAAAAGAATGGTAATCTGAATTATTGGAACGAGGCAACCTGCGATTAGGTTTAGAATTTTTTTTTTTTTTTATGTTCATTAATCAATTTTGCATTTATGGTCCTTCTTCGTTTAGTTTAAGTCCAATTTTATCGTGATATATAGTCCTTTTTCCATATTATAGCCGGTAGTTTTTTTTAGAATCAAATCAAACTTTGCGTTCCAATAATCTAGGTTAGGAAAAGTCCTAACAACTAGGGGTGAGCAGAATGACCAAACAATTCGGATTACCCGATGTCCGGACCAAATTGTGCATAATTTGGACACTGTCCAAACCAAATTTAAAATTCGGGTTTGGTCTGGACATGACCAAATTGGCATATTAATTTGGTAAGGGCAGCCTCGTAGTAATTTGGACAAACCAAATACCCAAACGGGCTTTCATACAAACGACGTCGTTTTATGTTAAGGGAAGTAAAAAAAATAAAACAAAAGAAAAAAGACAGCAGCAGGCTAGCTAGCATCCTCAACACAAACCCCAAATCTGATCCCACAACCTAATTCCTATTTTCCTCTCTCGGTCTTTCTCTCTCCCTCCATTGTTCTTCGATCGAGAGCACGACAACCATGACGCATGATGTATTGGCTATGCCAATCTCTACTGTAGCTTTAGAATTGGCTTTCAGCACTAGTGAAAGAATTCTTGATCTGTTTAGAAGTTCCTTAAGTCCTAGAGTGGTTGAGTCCCTTATTTGTACACAATATTGACTAAAACCGAGGAAGGCGTCTAAACTCATTGTGGAAGAAGGCATTCATTCACTTGAGAGAATTGAGAAAAGTGAGTCTTTTTTGCTTTGCTAATCCTGGTTTGTTACTTAATTATAAGACAAATTTTTTAAATCTTGTTCTTTTTCAGAATTGAATCAAGTTGCTTTGGAGTGAATCTCGGGTTCCAACAAGTAGCAATTGAAGTCTTATTCAACCTTTTTGTGTCTTATTCCAGAAAATAGCAATTGAAGTCTTGTTCAAGCTTTGAATCAATAGAATTGAATCAAGTTCTCTTTGTCCATCTTGTTCAACTTTTTTTATGTTATTGAAGTCTTTTTTTTTATAATTTTGATGCAAATTTGGATGGAATTGTAACCTAAATTTGAATACTGGGCATGTATAATTTCATTATAACTTCATTTTGGATTTATGGTGGGCAATTGGACATGTATAACTTCAATGAGGATTTATGAATTTTTTGGATTTTTTTCTTTTTTACAGTTTTTTTTATGTTGTTTGTTATTTGGGCAATTTGGGCAAAAGGTGTCCGGACCAAAATATTTCGGTCTATTTGGTATTTGGACAATCTGGGTTTGGACATTGGTACGGACACCCTCAGAGCAATTTGGTCAGCCCAAAGACCAAACCAAATTAAGGGTGTCCGAACCAAATCCTACTAACAACTGTAAAAAAGAATAAGAGACCAGCTGCTATACGATACTAACAAAACAATCTATCCACAAAAGTGAACTCCTACACAAAGTTTGTTTATTGATGGAACTCAAAAGGTTAGGAAGGCAGATAATGGATTAGGGGCATATGCAGGAGCAAAAAAGCTCACAGGCTTGGGTGGAACCATGCCTCCGAGAATTTGTCTGCTATGTGGGGAGGGAATTGGAAGGTGGTGTAATCCACATCGAGGGCCTCCGGTGTCCTTGTGCCCGTGCGACTGACACTAGTGCGTAAGACGAATGTCCAAAGGAGAAAATTACCAGGAAGGAGATCATCATTACCCGAATCGAGAAAGTAGTGGGCAAGCAGGCCAAAACGCTGTGAATGCGAAGTCTCAGTCTCAGTCACATCCAGAGGGAACAAGAATGCATTCTGGATGGGCCTTGAAGGATGTTCAGGATAAGTCCTCACGCCGTCCAACCCCGCAACAAGAACAAGATCAAGTGCTACGCTGCTGCTACTTCCTAAACCTTGGATTTGCTGCAACAACTGGGTGTAGCTGCAGCCAAAAAGCCCCTTTCCGCTATCGTGGTCTGCAAATTCGTAGCTAAGAACAAACCCACCATGAAACACCATACGGCGTTCCTCCGGACACAAGCGCCACCCGGGCCATTCAGCCATGAGTCGAACGGCAGGGGGAAGATGCATATGCCGCCGCGGATCGAACACACTCCATTCGCGCGAGGTGGTATCATAACAGCAGTAAGCAACAGAACCTGGTTCTCCAAGGGAAGGATGTCTTTCAGTTGACAAGGAATATGTCTGTACCTGAGCACATATCCATAGACATCCACGATCGACCACATAATTAGATCGAAAGTACTAATCAGTAGCTATCCCAAACGGAGGATCTGGAAGCACCTCCCATTTACATCCAGACCCAGACCGGAGATCCAGGGATTCAAACATGGGGCCCTCCCCATCCACATCGTCGATACATCCCTCACCACGGAGGGCATAGAGTAGAGCACCCCTCCGATCACCATAACTAGAGCGTTGGGCTTACCTCCATTCAAGGGAGGACACTTCACCCACGGGTATCCACGATTACCGTAATCGTTTTTCTTAACCATATCACAAATCCATAAATCCAGCGGGTACTTAAAGTTAAACGAACCGGAGCAGTTTTTAATTATTTCGGGATTGCCGATCCCGAAATCGCCACCGACAAGCATAGGCCACTCCACCGGAAACCACAACACTCATCTGACACGTCTGACTGTACGCATACAGATGTTGGTCCTGATCTCTCTTCCCGCTCTGAATAAAGCCGCTCGCAAACATCCGTCGTCCTGCTCCATCAGGATATGCGCTTGCGTACCATCATGCTTCACCGCCATGACCGATGAGTTGAGATATGCCCTAGCCCCACGTTCTAGCCAGGACTACCTGGATTGGGCCCTAAGACAACCGCCATAATATTCCCTCGGCACCCCCCCCCCCCCCCCCCCCCCCCCCCCCCCTCCCCCCCCTTATATATGTTATCTTTTGCCAAGCTAGTTTCCGGTGAAAAAGCATTTTCTATGTGGTGTTCTCTTGTTTTGATTAAAAAAATAAATAAATAGAGGCTATATTACAATTTACCACGCTTTAACTTTGTAGTTAAATTGATTTAATTCTTAAAAGAAAAAAACTTTGTAGTCAAACCATTTGGGCTATTTAATTTTTTTTGGTCCAAAATTCACCCTCTAAGTATCAATTTGGGATTTTATATCCAATCTTATAAAATGAAACTCTAAATACATAATCGGGACAGATGAAATTTCGATATATAATCACAGACAAAACAAAAATTCGGATAAAAAGGCTTTTTACACGTGATTATTTGAAATCTCGTGTAAACCGTCCCAACCTGCACCTGTTGCTTAGATATTGCCTTGACCTTTGGCATGGCCATTTGGCCATATGGCTTTGCTTTATTTCGTTTTGTCGAACATGGCTATGCTTTATGAAATGAAAACCTCATGATACATTACATAACCTCTTTTACTAAAAGGTTACTTCCAAAGGTTATCAAACCCAGCCTAGACATTGATCCGTATGAATCATGCATGCATTCACAAACTTGCCTTGTTTGAGGTTGGGACATGTTTTGTTGAGCATCAGCATGAATCATGCATTCACAAACTTGCCCCGTTTGAGCTCAGATAGTTTTACTTGGCTACAAAGAATTAAGTTAGGTTTAACTTTTGCTGTGCACCCCTCAAATTTCTAAATATATGCACTGTCCTGATTCACATCATCTTCCTTATCTTGTTCATATATATATGGAGGTTTAGTCCATCATATAATCTTAAGATCAGGTTGGTCTTAAATTTTGAATAGCACATGAAATAATCAATTACTGCCTAAAAGGTCAAAGTAAGACCAAGTTCAGATTAAGATCAAAGACCCTTAGCTTTATGTAAACTACATACCCTTAGGTCTATTGTAACGACACGGATAAAATTTTTCGAGATTTTTACCAAGTTGTTTTGACCTTTACGGTGGTTAATAAAATTTTATCACGGTTAATCGAGAATTTTACCAATCCGAGTCAATTTTCATTATTATTTTTATTATTCTTACAATTCATAAAATTATTATTACTTTTACCATTATTATTACTATTTTCCTAATCAACATTAATAATAATATTTCCTTTTAATTATTATTTTGCCGGGATATTTTTTGGTTGTAATAATTTACTAATTATAAATTAAAAAGAAATTTTATCTTTTATTTCCATGATATTTAATAAATTAATATTTGGAGATTTATTTTGAATTTTATGAAAGAATAATTGTTAAATTATGTTCATGTTTTACAGAGATTAAGTTAAAATGTTAAACACAAGGTTTATTGTAGTTTCGACCGATACGACGTAGTTTTGGCTAAGCCAAAACATAAAACACAAGAAGTGCTGCGTTTTGACCAAGGTTTTGTGAGCTGTTGACTATGTCTTGTGGACGTCCAAAACGACTACTTTTTTTGTGACGGCAAGGCACAATTATTTTGACCGACAAGACGTCGTTTTGTGCCTCCACTCTTTTCTTTTCTTTTCCTTTCTTTCCTTCCTTTTCCACTTTCTTCATTTTTTTCTTTCCTTTTCTTTTTCTTTTCTTCTCCTGCCGCCCATAATTGTCTTCACGCCGGCCCTACCTCCTGTTCCTCCCATCTTTTCTTCCTTTCTTCCTTGTCTTTTCTTTTCCCCTTCTCCTTTAATTTCTTGCCTCCTCTTACGATTCTACACACCCCCTGCAACCATCTTCTCCTCTCCCTTTTCTTCTTCTTCTTCCTCCCTTGTTCCTCTCGCTTTCCCCTCTGCCGCCGCCCGATCTCCTCTCTCTCCCCCTCTGCACGCAGCCGCCACCACAAGACGAGTCAAGCTCGACCCACTGAGCAGAGGAGCGACGCCACCGCCATGACGAGCTTGACACCACCACCGAGGGATTGAGCTCGAGCCACCGCCGTGCACAGAAGGCCGGATCTTTCTCCTTCTCCCTCTACAACACGAGTCGCCACTAGATCACCCCTGCAGCAAGAGTTGCCGCTGCTGAGGGTGAACCAATGCGCCCCTGCTCCTCCGTTAGCCGCCGCCTCTGCGTGGTTGTGTCGTGAGTGTTTCCCATGGTAGCGTTGGTCGTGGAAGGTGGATACATGGTAGGTTTCGGTGATGTTTATGGCGACGAGGTTCAAAGGGCAGTGAAGATACTGCTCCTAGGACTTTAGTGTTGATGATGGACCACATGCTGGAGTTTTGGGGGTGTTCTGCTTCTGTGAACAGTAACAGCCAGAATTTGACGAGCTTCCGGTGTTCCGGGTATTTACTAGCGAAGGCTCGGAACATTCCAGCGGACAGAACTCGATGATGGAGTGGCCGTGGTAACTCCTTGGACCCGATTAACTCCTATGAGCTCGGGTTTGGGCTCGGTGCACAAATAGGCTCGGAAACGGGCCGATGTGCGGAGGCCCATGTTCTCGGGATGATGTTAACGAACTCGTCTAACGGAACCAAACACCCGGACAGTTTAATAAATAGCTTTTTAATTGAATTTGGATAAAACAATTAATAATTCTGTCTACACTTATTTTTGAAATATTATTCTTGTTAATATAATTAAAAAAATTTAATTTATATTACGTTTTAATATTTCTCTTGTGCTAAAAATTAGGAAAAGGGCATAATATTTATACTTACCTCCTACACAATCTAAACATCGGTTTTACTACTAATTTTGGAATGTACTAGTAGTAATACTAAATCATGCATATGCCTATATAAGTATCGATTTTCTATTAGTGATCCTAAATGTATTATGGATATTTACATTATTAAATTTTTAAATGATAAGATATTTAAATACCAGTTATATTATCTTATTATCGGTAAATATATTATTTTCATCTATTGAATATATTATTGTGAGCTATGCAATCTATCATACTAGTATATACGAGTTTTATTATATTAGTAGACATCCGTTACATTTTTTGATGAGCCATAGTATTAATATTAGCTTTACCCTATTTATAATTACCGATTATATAAGAATATATGTATTTATGAATATTCTTTCCTACAACATTACATTATAATTATTTTATGCCATATATCGATTGTGTTAATTTATGACCAGAGGAAATAATTCTATTTAACGATTTTTTTATCAAATATAATACTTATATGCCCATTATGACATATTTGTCGGTTGCACTATTTAAATTACTATAACTGTCGTATACATAATTATTATTTGATCGAGAATAATTATTTTATGAAATGCTTTTTACAAGTATTTTATTGGTTATAATTATTTTACACTCGTAAAAGCAATGTATAATGGAAACGGCCTTGAAATGACGGTAACGATGACAACTGTGGATAAACAGAATAAAAATAATAACTAACCTCATGCATTGCATTCTCGATGTGCATTATATGTGATTGTATGTGTTGATATGATATAGGGTCAGACAAATCCATTTGGATTATTTGCTGGTTTCAGTGACATCTCAGGTGAGGATATAAACTTATAAACTTCGGTATGCTGCCTGCGATGCTCGAGCTGTTGTTTGAATTGTTTGATGTTGTGATGGTATTGATACTTGATGTGACTAATTATGATTTACTGTTCAAATTTCTGTTGTGATGCTTGCCTTGATATTGATTTACTGGATTCTGTTGAGATCCCTGTTGTGAACCCTGTTATGATATTACTGATGCTTGAATTGCTTGGTTGAATTACTGAGTGGCTATGACTCCTGTGAATATTATTGATGATTTGAATCATGTGATTGGGCTCAATGAATTCGTATGAATTTTACGATTACCGTTGATGGAGAATCTTGTGATTGATTTCGGTGAATTCTTTGTGGATCGCGGATTGTTGTTGATATTAGACTGTTATCAGAGGTTGTGAGTCTAATAGCTGTGGTCTAAGCTTTATGGTTGAGATTCCAGTTGTGTTGAGATATGTTTCCCAGATGAGTTGTGAGGCCGGTAGCCTTCTCGGGAACTGTGATTAAGATGAGATACTGGAATGGTAATGTTCTACACTTAAGCATCACGTGAAAAGTCGAGGTACGACCGGATAGTTAGAGATTATTTTATGGTGGCCATGATCGGGTTACTTGATATAAGGATGTTGATCCTTGGGATATTGATCCCTGTTTGATTTTTGGGATGTTGATCCCAGGTTCTATTTTGATCTGGCACCTGGAATGTGTTGATAACCTGGTACGACCAAAGCTGATCACGTGATGTTGTTCGGATTATTGAAAGTCGGAGAGAAAAATAAATAATAAAAGAATGGTACGGCCAGATGGTAGTCACCTTATGATTTGTGATAAGATAGGGAGGACTGCGGGACTTCCGGCTGAGGACTGCGGGACTCAGTTGATTTGTTACAAGAAGGACTGCGGGACTTCCGCCGAGAACTGCGGGGCCCGGTTACTTGTGATATTTTGGATTTAACGGGGAGTACCCTAGGGTTAGCTAACCTGGCTACCAGGCACAGCCAACATCTGACTTGTGACAGGGCCCTAATAAATTAAATAACAAAACTTCACAAATCTAATGTAGGATGTCTAGTAGTGAGAGGGCGGCTGATATGTTCCGGGCAGGGTTGAAATTGTGAAGTCACATCGTTGTTATCGATGTTGTTCGTGATAACATGGCTTTGGGTTATGCTACTCCTACTTGATAGTTATTGTATTTGGTTGTGCTTGTGATTTCTCTTTTGCCACTGTGGTGCTATGTCTTGACTGCGTGACGTTTGAGTATTGTGATCTTGCCAATTCCTTTCTGATATCCTATTGTTCTATGATTTGATGCTTGATGTTATTGCAGTTGCTTCTATACTTCGGTTTATCTGTTTATCAGTGAGACACTGGTTGGTTTCACCCCTCATACAGTCCTTGCAGGTTAGATCAGGATTGCATTTCGGTGATTGCAGTGTACCCTCGGATAGGAGTCGGATCCATTAGTTTGCATCGAGCTTTGCATATGTTGTCATTGAGTTTATAAATACTTCCGCTGTGTTTTTGTTATTGAGATCCCCGAGGTCGGGTGATATGTTGTTTCATTGAGCCATTGGGCCGGTTTTCTATTGTATCTACTATTTGTGCCACGTGTCGGCACTGTTGTTCGGTAATTTTTTTATGATTGGGTAAATACAGGTCGGGGTGTTTCGTCTATGTTTAACGAAGACACTTAGGTCTGTATCCATATCAAAGATCTGGATGTAGTGTTCAACATTCTATAAGTAGCCTCCCCTAAACATGGTTGAAGGTATGCATACAAAATTGATAATTCTTCTCTCTTTTCCTTTTGAGAATTGGAGAACTAAGTCCCGATTAGGCATCAGAGAACCTCTGAGGTCACACACCCTGGACACTCTCGGTGTTTTTTTTCTTTTTCTTCTTATTTTACCGGTCAAAAAAACCAAAGACCCTATAATTTATCATTTTGGCGCCATCTGTAAGAATTTTGGACAAAAAATAATGTCTTCTGAACATGAGCAATTGGATGTTACCACAAAATTCACACCTCAAACTGATGGAACCGAAGGTATTCCGACAATACCGGCCCACTATTGGTATGGTGGTGTCGCGGGAGCTCTTATAAGTTGGGCCTCCATAATCCAGCCAAGTCTTGAAAGTGTAACCTAGGCTGAATTTATGTGTTTGCATTAATTACAGTTTGTAAAGTTAATAGGGATGCCGAAGAGTGACATAGAGGTAGGACCGACAAAGAACCCAGGCTTCCCTTCCGTTATGAGGAGGAACGACTTACAAAGGTAGCCTTTGCTATTTTTCCCTCTAGAGAAGAAGTAGATGAATGTGGGGAAGACATGAGTCCTTTGTTAGGAAGGCAAGAGAGGGAGTTGATTGAACAACACATACAGTTGGTGAAACAGCAAGCAAGGGGGCATGAGATGGATAGCGTTTCGCCTCTGTAGGATGTTGTCTGGCTTGCTCCGGTACTAGAGAAATACAAAGCCCCATCTATTCAAAAATACGATGGTAACATAGACCTTAGGGACCATGTTAAAAAGTACACAAGAACGATGGGACTGTACGCTTATTGTGAACAGCCAATTTTGGACTCCCATATTTTGTTAATTTGGACTTCTAAAATGTTTTAACTCAAAGTTGATGAGATGATTTAATTTTGGGCTTATGATGCTTTATAATTTTAAAATAATTATTGTCCTTGTAATTCATGGTAGTTGTTGAAAAAATATAAATAAAGGTTTATATGTTAATTATTTTCTTGAGAAGAACGTATATATAATGTAAAGGAAAATTTTTCTTGATAATCTAGACAAACATATATGCATAGTTTAGAATTAGTTTTAGTATTAGATAGGAATTTATAAATCAATTATTGTTAGTAATATTTATTATTTTGTTGATATTAAAAATTATATAATTTTAATTTTTAAATTATATTATTATTTTTTCATTGTTTATCTTTTTTGTAGTCATTGTTCATGTTGGTAGCTTTCATTAACTATTCAACTGTACTTTAATTTTTTTTTTCTTCATAATTCTTGTTGATAATAAATTACAAACACATTAGTTATGAATCCTTATGATAATTTGTTTCCTATTATTATTTTTTTCGTATTTTTCATTAACTATTCAACTGCTCTTCAATTTTTTTCTCCATAATTCTTATTAAATTACAAAGACATCTGTCATGAATTCTTGTAATTATTCTTCTTCATGATTATTCTATTTTGTAGATGTTATTTTTGTTCATAGTTGTCGTTGACTCTTCGACTGTTCTTCCCCATAGTTCTATTATTTTCCAGTAACTATTGTTCTTCGTTTATTCTTGATCATAGTTGTAACAGCCCGGGTAAAAATTTTGGATTTTTACCGGGACTGTAAAACTCTTTTTACCGTGATTTACTGTTGAATTAATCTTGGGTAATTAATTCAAGGTAAATCGGGAGTCATTTTGAGACGCCCCGACCCGTATTTACCGTACACAGTAAACACGTGCCGGAACTGTGACCACCCTGACCCAACAAAGCCCAAGCATACAGTGTGAACTACAATAACTCGGCCCAACGGCCCAAAATAGTAAAACATCATAAATAATAAATCCCGGCCCAATGGCCTGACAATAACATATCAAAACTGGCCCAACGGCCCAACAATAATAAAAACTACACGGTAGAGGAATCCTACTAAATCATATCAAAACCAAGACCAAACGAATACTCATTACTTTTTATTACCAATTTTTATCTTTCGGCCCCGTCACTGGACAAGCTAGGGTCGTACCTGGTTATTAATTAATTCCGGATGCCAGGTCAAAGAACCAAACCAAACCAATTCTTACCATACCGGGACCACGTCCCAAATTACCAAATTATACCGGGTTCAACAACCCAAAATACCATACCGGGATCAACATCCCAAAACCGGATATTTGGTATATCCAAACCACTGGGTATTCGGTATACCCCGACCTCAGGCAACAACATGCCAACCAGATATTCAGCATATCTGAGCCACTGCGGATATTTGGCATATCTGAGCCACTGCGGATATTTGGCATATCCGAGCCACTGGGTATTTGGTATACCCTAACCACAGGCAACAAGCCAAACGGATATTCGGTATATCCGAACCACTGGGTATTCGGTATACCCTAACCACAGGCATCAACATGCCAACCAAATCAAGTAACCAAACCAAGTAACCAACCATAGCATCCCAGAATTAATTTTCAAACCATCGGGTCGTACCACTACTTCCCACATATATCATCATCTCATATCAATTCCAATTCCAATTTCCAATCTCAATTATCCACGGTCAATAGCTTATTCCAATTATCCAATCACAACACTGTCTACCATCATCAATCACAAAATCCATAACAGTCAAACAATTATCCAATTTCCTATTAGCTCAAGTTACACAACAGACCATTCCTTCATCAGTTTCATAACATCAATTACTCACAGTCCAACATCAATCACAACACAGTATCCAATAAACCAACAACAGTCATACAACGGTTCAATCAAGCAAATCATCATCATAGCAATAACAAAAACAATAACCATAGCTGCCAAATACCCAATACAATTCCATATTACCAAATATTCACCAACAGTACATATGGCACCAATTATTCACAATCATCAATTCATCACAATATCCATACGACCAATAGCACAGTCCAACAACAGCAACATCAATAACCATAACTGTCAAATATCCGACAATGACCCTCTCAGTAGTTCATTCAAACAGCAAAACACACAATTAACCACATTGACCAGTTCATCGTTATTTTCAACACAATACCGCAAATCCAATATCACAGTCTACGATCAACAACAACGACAACATCACAACAGTCAATCAACCAACAGTAATCATCTCAGCTGTTTAATCAAGCAGCAAAGCAAACACAGTATTACGGGCACATATCAAGGGTTATCCATCCTCACCTTGGCCGATTACTCAACTCCAAAGACAATGTCCGGTCCGAAGCCGGCTCCTCGGGAAACTGCCCGATATCTAAACCTATACAACAAAACAGTATATACTCACATAAGATGCACATAAGAGTATGTCATGATGCCAATACTGCGAAATAATCCCATCCCGGTTCGTATCTTTTATTATCATCTTTTATCGAAAATATGTCGTACGCATATAAGGTTACAAAAACATATTTACAAAACTATTAAGTCATAACATTTCCATAGAATAATATACTTTTTCTAGAATAATAATTACCATAATTTTTTTGGAGTTATAATATATGTATATATTTTCCATAATATTTCCATAAAAATTATCATACTTTCCAAAATACTATTTCTACAAATTATTACTTACTATTTATATATTCCCAAAATTATTTCTCATATACCAAATACTTATCCAAAATTTATATTTTTCATTAATTCCACAATTATATATTTTTTTTCTTTACCCAAAATTAATTTTTCAGAATTATTATTATTATTATTTTTTTTAAATATAAACGGACTGGGCCTGTGTGTCCAAGCCCAGAACCCAAGCCCTACAGACCAAGCAGGAGCCCAGCAAGCCCAGGCGCAGCAGCCCAAGGTCAGGCCCGCGCCCAGCAGCCCGAAGCTCACGCGTGGTCAGCCCAGGCCCGCGGTCTCAGCCCACACAACCCATTCAGCCCAAATCCTCTAACCCGGTTCCTAATACGCGGGTCGACCCGACCCACCCGTCATTGAATCGGGTCGTGTCTTCCTCAATCTGCTCACCTTCGACGGCGCGGCACGGGACGAGTAGTCGTGGCGGCGCGACGCAAGGAGGGAGGGAGGCGAGGCGGCGTGCGGTGTGAAGGCGACGGTGAGAGAGGTGGTGACGGCCGGTGTGGGCGAGGTGATGGCGTGACCCGTCTTGGTTGTGGATCGCTCCACCGGCACGCCTTGGCTGGACGGTGCTGCAGCAGCGGTTGCAGGCGGGAGACAACGCGAGAACGGCGGCGGTGCGGTGGCAGCAGGTTGCAGCAAGCGGTCGTCGGTGCTGGTGGCTGCTACTCACGGCGGTTGGCAGGAGGGGAGGCGGCTCGGGCGGCACTCTTCCTCTTTCTTTCTTTTTTTTTTCTTTTTTTTCCTTAATCTTCCTCCCCGATTTCTTTGTTTTTCCTTTCCCTCTCTATTTTTTTTTTCTTCTCTTTTTTTTTCCTTTCTTCCTTTCTTCTTTTTTTTTTCCTTCTTCCCCTTCCTGCTTCCTTCTTCCTTTAAAACCGTAAAAATCACTGTGCATCACCGTGCGACCTGTGATTCCTTCAATAATGCAGCTTGTCTGCATTGTTGAAGCGAGTCCGGTCCGGACCAGAAAATAACTGATACCCCTTAGTTATTTTCCGGTGTGATTTTTCCGAGAAATTCCGAAACCCGAAAAATACCAACTTAGTTCCGAAAAATCCGCGGAAAAATCACGAGCGCGGGAAAACACTCGGATTCGAAAAACGACTCCCGATTTACCTTGAATTAATTACCCAAGATTAATTCAACAGTAAATCACGGTGAAACAATTTCTACAGTCCCGGTAAAATTCCAAATTTTACCCGGGCTGTTACACATTTTTCGAAACCGAGAGTTTTCCCGCACTCGTGATTTTTCCCGTGGATTTTTTCGGGCCTAAGTTGGTATTTTTTGGGTCCCGGGATTTTCGGAAAATCACACCAGAAAATAACTAAGGGGATATCAATTATTTTCTGGTCCGGACCGGACTCGCTCTGTGATGCAGATAGGCTGCATTAATGAGGAGTCACATACTGTATAGTAACTCAAGGTTATAAAAGGAAGGAAACCAGGAGAAGGAGAGGAGGAGAGGAAGAAAAGAGAAAAAAAGAGAAAGAAAAAAAAAAGAGAGAAAGAAAAAAAAGAAAAAAAAAGAGAAGAAAAAACAAAACAAAACAAAACAAAAAACAGGGAGGGAGCAAGGAAAAAAAAAAGAAAGAAAAAAAAGAAATTCGGAAAATAGGAAAATGAAAAAGAAGAAAAAAAAAGAAGATGAAAATAGAAAGAAAAAAGAAGAAAATAGGGAAAAAGAAGAAAAGAAGAAAATGAAAAAAAAAAGAGGAAAACCCGGAGGAGTTACTGTTCATCGTCACCCCTTTCGGTTACTGTACACGGGAGGACGACCGGCGCCGTCTCGAGCTTCACCGCCGCCACCAGCGCCTTCGCCACGCCATCGCCGACCTGTCGCCGCCTTCCCCGTCGTCTCCCGCCTGCCGACGCTCCTCCAGTTGCCGTTGACCCGGCGGAGAACCCGCGGATCTCACTCTCCGCGCCGCTGACGACGACGCCGACGACGCAGCGCCTCCTTTCCGCCGCCCATGGAGTCGCCTCAGCCTCGCCGACCCCGCGCCAGTTTCTTCCTCGCGCTCGCCTTTCTTCTCTCGCCGTCGCGCCGTAGCAACCCGAGGTGAGACCCGCGTCCGACCCGTTTCATCTGGTCGGGTCGTGCCTTGATACTGTGGAGCTTGGGCTGGGTTGTGTGGATTGGGCTTGGGCATGGGCCGGCTGGGCTTGCACAGTGCAAGTCTGGGCTTGGTCCTGTTCAGCCCAGTCCGTTTATTTTTTTTTTTAAAAACAAAATATATATATGTATTTATTAATTATTCTGGTAATTTATTTGCTTTGTTGGATGTTGCATTCCTTGGTTTGGTTTGGGATGTTTATCCCAGTGTCCTGGTTGTTTTTGGATGTCGATTGCTGTGTCTTTTGGTAAAGTATTAAGGACTAAATAATAAATTGTGATAAGGATGTCGATCCTTGATTTTGGATAGGGATGTCTATCCCGGGATTTTAGTTAGGGATGTTGATCCCTGTGATTTGATTTTGATGATGATAATATAATTGTCACGTGGTAAGTAGAGGTACGACTCGATGGTTTAAGACTATTTCGTGGTGGCCTTGACCTGGGTTATTTGTGATAAGCATGTCTATGCTTGGGATGTCTATCCCATGATTATATTTGGGATGTCTATCCCTGGGTTCGTATTTTTGGGATGTCGATCCCTGGGTTCTCTTGGATTTGGTCTGGCACCCGGAATATGTTGATAACCAGGTCTGACCCCTAGCTTATCCGTGACAGGGCCCGGAAAAGATAAAATTGGAAAAAAATTGGATTTTCAATTGAGTTCTTTTGGTCTTGGACCGGTTTTGGGTCGAGTCTTTTGGTTTGGCTGTTGAGCCTGTTTTCGACTTTGAGTAATTTTTAGGGTTGCATACTAATCGACAATCCATGGTTGTGAGCACTTCGGACTCACCCCTCACCTGCGGGCTTTCATCCCGTAGGATGAGTTATTTTTGGTACAGGTTTGATGCATACCAGACAGACTGCGACGTTATCCCTTGGACAAGACTTGGATCCATAGTTTGCATCAGTGTTGCATACAGTGTTTTGTGAGTTATTAAGTCTTCCGCTGTGCATTGTTTTTACTATTGTTGGGCCATTGGGCCGGTTGAGTTATTATTGATGCTTTTATTTTGGGCTGTTGAGCCCATGTTCCTGTTGTATACACTGTATGCTGGGCTTGATTTTGGTTGGATCGTCACAGTTCCGGCACGTGTTTACTGTGTACGGTAAATACGGGTCGGGGCGTTTCAATAGTTGTCGTCGACTCTTCGACTGTTGTTCCCTATAGTTCTATTATTTTTCAATAATTATTATTCTTTATAATTCTTGTTAGTTGTTGAGAAAATAAAAATAAAGGCTTATATATTAATAATTATCTTAATAAGAACTTATATATAATGTAGATAACGATCTTTTTACATTATAGACAAACAAACACAAATTATTCAGAATTAGTTTTTGTATTAGAATTGAAATTTATAAATCAATTATTGTTAATAATTTTTGTTAGTCTGTACCAAAAAAAATATTTGTTGATCCTTTGATATTCTAAATTTTATAATTATTTTTCATTATTATTCTTTTTTGTAGTCTTTATTTTTGTTCGTAGTTTTCATTGACTATTCTACTTCTTTTTCTCTATTTTTTCATATAGTTCCTTGCTTGTTGTTGTATGACAGATGGTCTCAATTAAATAAGAGTAATGTTAATTTATTATTATTATTATTAACAGTTAGTAGGAATATTTGTGTATGTATGCTTAATTATAATATAAAAAACTACATGTTATTTATTATTGTACGACATGTTGTTTCAACAAAGTAAAAATAAAATATTAATTAATTGATTAAGTGTAATTTATTATTATTATTATTAATGCCTAGTAAGAATATTCTTCTATACACGCTTGATTATAATAAGAAACTACATGTCATTTATTATTTGCCAGCTTTTCTAGAGTTGGTGCTTTTATATATATATATATATGAAAGGGGACTCGAATCAAACATTGATAACAGGGCATGTTTTATGTCTTAATGACTGATTGAACTGATGTTCGCTGTGTACTAATTTGGCGACAAGTTTGAACTGATGTTGGTTATGTGTTAATGAAGATAGATTTCTATGTTTTATTCTGTTATTCTCTTATCACTTGCATTTGCATTTTCTATATTGTATCATTAACAAGATGGTCATCAAACTTCCATACTCAATGTGTAACAAACAATGAGTATCATTACGATGTATATTACATTAAGCTTGAAATCCAACTCTAGAATGAGTACCATAACAATTACAATGAGTATCATAATAATGATATCCTATTTTCTCTATCGAAAACGAATGATGATCCATTCTACTTTTACTTCTATTATCATACTAATATACAGGGGCGGATATAGGGGGAGCAAGGGTGGCCCTGGCCCGCCCTAGAATCCCAATTTATATATATATGGTAATAATATCACAGGAGTCACAGGGTAGCTTGATGGTTAGCCTCATGTTGAGTACTTGGTTGGTTAAGGGTTCGAGTCTTGGCATTGGCTTTGGCACCCCCTAAATTTATATTCTGGATATGCCCTTGCTAATATATATATCTTCTACTACCATACTAATATATTTCGCCGTGCACTTTGATGTGTGGTCTCCACAAATGGTTCCTGCAAGTGCACAGGGTAGTAGTAGTAGTACTTTATCAAGGTCGTATCCACAGAGACCGGGTTGAGCCTGTTACTCTTTAATTAGATAAATTGGGCTTGAAACAATTGAACAAAAGTGAATTTTAGGTGAATAGTAATTGAAATGTGAATTAGGCAAGAGAGTAAAAAGTAAGAACATAATTGAAGTAGGAAAAGATCAGATTTAGTGAAGTCTTAGGCATCCGGGGTTCACATGCCTTGCCTTTATGCTCTAAATTGCTCAACAGCATCATAACAGGCTGAGCCTGTTTGACGCCCTGTGTTTAATAAGATGTCTTGAAGGGGCTCCCAACCTAGTGTACTACCAACGGCTTTCGATCTTATTGATAGTTCCCTAAGCTTCCATCTACTCCCTGTCTTAGAATAGACGTCCGCTTAGGGGTGAAGTTTAGTGTTGGTGCTAGATACCCACAGTCTCTCCCTATCTTCTTTCGAATGGCTAGGGAGTGAAGATTGACTATTATAGGTCTAGCACATTTGGATTCTCCTTTCGGTCCTTCACCAAACTGCTACTTGATTAAAAATAGGCTTCTCAATAGTCAATCAAGAATCAGATTAAAAATGGTGTTTTCTTCTCGACTGTGCTGCAACAGGCTGAGCTTGTCGACAACACAAAATCGATTATAAGATTAGTTTTTGCAGGCGCTCTCAACCTATACTGAACCCACTTATTTTCACTCACAGGTTCCTCCCAAGATTCTCACTCATCCTAATGCTTTCGCATCGGTCAAACCAAAGGGATTAAGATTTGGTATTGAGGCTAATTCCTCAATTAGTTCCTAACTTCTGTCAAAACTAAGAACTAAGGGTTGTTTGTTGTTGTTCCAACAACTATGGTTTCTCCTTTCGGTCCTTCGCCTTGCTACCTGTAATCATGCGTGGGTTTGATCAAGACTCAGACATGGAGCAAGTTTGCAACAACCAAGACAAAAAATCGGGTTAAGGACATAAGATGAGCAATTTATTACTATAAAAACAGAGACATGCTTCACCCCTTCAACCTAAGAGGGGTTGTTTAATTCATAATCTGAATTACAAAATCAATGGGGATAAAGGTTGGAATAAGGATTGGAACAAATCTGAAAGTCAGGGACAACACGATTTCTACCCAGAAAATGCTGCAGAATCGTGTTTCCCCTTAAACCCTTTGTTCCAAAACTTCTGCAGTTATGGGTGTTTGATCGATGGGTTGTTCGATGCCCAATTCTTCTTCCTTCTTCCTATTTATAGGCGTGGATCCTCTTCTTATCCCTTCTCCCACTTGCTGGAAGGTATGGGAGTTGGGCAAGTTGGTTTTCAATTGCCCATCATGTTCCTCGGGATACGGCGCCATGGGAAGTGTGCTGATAGGCTGAATCCTTTAGATCTGCAGGTTTTTGAAGTCTTTTTGGGGAGGATAATAGTTCTTTATTTGCAATACTCTTTGGGTGAAATGATTATTACCTCTTTCCCATGCCTAAAGTCTTTTGAAATGCTCAGGTTATGATTCTAGGGTTGAAATTTCTGCAAGTGGCGAAGCCCTGCAAGTGGCTGAGTTTTATATTCTTTCTTCGCTTTTCTGGTTATCTGCAGATTCCACAGGCTAAGTCTGTGGTGGGCCTGTGTGCAATCCTTCTTGATTCATCCATGCAATCGATTCCAGCTTCCCTTGCGATTGGTGTGGTGGTATGGAGGCTTCAAGTATCAGGGATTCGTAGCCTTTTACTGATTCTGCAATGAACAACAGGCTCGAAGCAGGCTCAGGCTGTGGCAGAGGCTGTTTCTTCGAAATCTCTAGTAAAATCTCCAAAATCCTTCAAAATGCACCTGGAATCACTGATCATATAGTAAGGGATGGAATTTAAAGGAATATGATGAAATAATGCAAAGCAAGGCATATAATCATGATAAATTGAGAGTAAATATATCTAAAATCATGCCTAAAACTATGCATATTTCTTGTGCATCACACGTCATTATTATTTTTCTGAAAAAGTCACTCTAAAAATCAGTTTTTTTTTTAAGGTATATTTAATTAGAGATAAAATGTCCATATTATAAACTTAATTGATAAAATAATATGATCAAAAACATTACTAAGAAGGACATAATTAGAAAAGTTTATAAATTAAAAGGACTAAGTGCAGTATCTGAAAAAGCAAGGATCAAAATGGGGTAAATGCATATTTTGGGGTCCGTACTATTTCAATTGTCCCTTTTAGGGGTCTGTACTAATTTTTGACCCTTTTATATGCCCATACTCTCTTATGTCGTTCCTTTTTGGGGTCTCGGTCAGCCCAGCTCCTGACGTGGCTGACCAGCTCGGGAGTGCATCACACGCGTGCATTTTTTGACACGTGGCAACTCATGAGTCTCGTACTTCACATGCACACTGTACATGGTGGGTCCCACTTCTAATTTTCTTAAAAAAATAAATTATAAAATATTTTCTGAGTGAATTTTTATTTTCTAAATTTATTAATAAAGAAAAAATAAATTTCATAATTCTTTAACTTTTAATGACTTTAAATTTTTTTAGCAAATATTATAATTAACTGATTTGAATTATAAAAATGGAATCATTTTTGGCAAAAAAATTGTGTGCATATGGTGGGTCCCACTTCTAATTTTCTTAAAAAAATAAATTATAAAATATTTTCTGAGTGAATTTTTATTTTCTAAATTTATTAATAAAGAAAAAATAAATTTCATAATTCTTTAACTTTTAATGACTTTAAATTTTTTTAGCAAATATTATAATTAACTGATTTGAATTATAAAAATGGAATCATTTTTGGCAAAAAAAAACATGTGTCAGGCCACTCTCTCTAAAAGCAACTCATCTCTCTCCCCCATCTCTTCACTGCCCCATATCTCCTCATTGTCGTCCAACAGTACGTCGCCGTCGTTGCAACAGAAACCACCATTGAAAAGGGGTCCCAAGAGCATGAGGCGCTTCTGGGATGAATCATCGTTGCCTTCTGGTCCACCATCACCCTCGTACTGGAACACACCTTCTCCTCCTTGAGCCGTTAATGCACCGTCGTTCGCCGTTGCCAAACAATACAGCATCGCTGCCGTTCACCGCCACGGCCACAGATCCCTACCTCTCCTCACTGTATTCCTCGTCCTCCGAGCAGAATCGGCAACCGTCTTTATTTGCTCCAGCAAATTGTAATATGAAACATTAATTATCCAAAACAAAAATAAAAATAACAAATGTTAATTCAAAAAAAATTAAAATTTGCAGGGGGCAAAGAAAAAACAAGAGGAGGAAAAATAAGTACTGGACACCGCCACCGCAACCCTACTCGTGGCAATCACCTCGCTCCCTTTGGGGACGACGAGGTTGTTCCCGATGGCCTATAGTTGCCTGGCGGCGGACCAGAAATGGCCGGCGAGGTGGTGGTGGTCCTTGGAGGGGTTCTGGCGGCCGAAGGAGCGGTTGCGGTGGGCGGCAATGGAGGAGGCGGAGGAGGAGGAGGAGTCCTTCTCGTCAAGCATAGAGACGGACAAATCGATGAGGGCCTTGCGGGCGCGACGGAACTGGCCTTCTCCGAGCATCCAGTGGTCAGTGGTGGATGGCGTTTCTTCTAGTCTTTGATCTGCTCAATCCCGTCGCGGATGGCGTTACAGAGGTCCAAGGCCTTGACGGCGCGGTCGAAGAAGTCCTTGACCATCCGATCCAGTGGGGGATGAAGGTGAGGAAGGAGACGAAGGCAGCGGCGGTGGAGAGGAGGCCGCCGGAGAGCAGCTGAGAGAGAGAGAGGGAGAGGGAATGACACGTGGAGGCAGGCGAGAGGAAGGTGTGGGTAAGCTCAGTTGTGGAGCCGTTGAGGCAGCGAGGAGAGGAGGACAGGGAAGTTTGGGGAAGGGAGGTGAAAAAGAGACGACGATGAGAAAATGACACAATTTTTTCATCATTCAATCAGGGGTTTTGTTTAGTTTTAGGGGGTTTTAATTGGAAATTTTTTATTTTATTAATTTGTTAGATGTAAATTGAAAAAAAAATGAGGAAAATTGGTTTTTTTAAAAAAATAAGGGAAAGTGGAGCCCACATGTACATTTGGCAGCACTTGTGTAAAAGGCCTTTCATGTGCTGCCACGTGTATTACACTCCTAAGCCGGGCAGCCCACGTCAGCTGCTGGGCTGACCGAGACCCCAAAAAGGAACGACATAAGAGAGTATGGGCATATAAAAGGGTCAAAAATTAGTACAGACCCCTAAAAGGGACAATTGAAATAGTACGGACCCCAAAATATGCATTTACCCGATCAAAATGAATAATAGTAATATTGGGTCCACATGATAGGATAAAGTCACAGCTGGTGGTGTATGCAAAGTGTATGCAACCTGCCAACCTGGTAGGTCGTAAAACCCCTAACCCCAGTTGTATCGTATATATATATATCTCTCGAGCTTCCCTATCAGCCGTTTTCCGTTTCGCGTCTCAGTGTGGGGGGTTATTGGCTTCCTCCTTTCCCCGTGTTTCGAGCGAGCCACGACGTTAAGCTTTTGGCGGAGGCAGTGAAGTCAACGGCGAGGGTAAGAACTCACAACTCTCTCTTCTCTTCTTCAATCCAGCCTCCAATCCCTTGGCCGTGTTGCTTTTAAGGAACACCAAATTGTTGCTGCCCTTGTGTTTACGCGTTCTGCTTGAGGTGATTTTGGTCTGGTTTTCGTTTTGTTATTTATTATGTATATATCAATTGTATTTGTATATTTAATGAGGGCTAAACTGCTCACCCTTGTCTAGCTTGTATTTTGGTGGACATGAGACTTTTTGTGGAGTCCAAATTCACTACTGAACTTGCAAAAGCAAAAACCCGTATTGAAGATGCTGTCCTTCTGGATTTATTTTCTATGAGCTCGGCCTTTGAGAAGCAAAAACCCTATTAATTAATTAATTATTCGAGTTGCTTGGTAGTGTGATGGGTGGGTAACCAGTTTGGGTCTGAAACCAAAACCTTAGGCTTCTTTTTTACTAATGTGCACAAATTTGTAGCAAGGGAAGAAAGAGCAGTGGTGGTGTTCCTAGCAGAAGCAGAGGCAAATAGTGATAGAGATGGGGAAGAAAGCTAAAGGGTCGAGAAAGGGGAAGAAAGCATGGAGAGCCAACATAAGCACTGCAGACGTTGAGGATTTCTTCGAGAAGTCCACCAAGGATGCTCTCTCTGGTGGCTCTCTTTCTCATCTGCCCACCCAATCTCTCGTCTTCGTCGACAAATCCAAAGGTGTTGTCTTCCCCTACCCCCCCCTCCTAAAAATTTCATTTTTTTTTCCTCTTTTGTGTTAATTTTTTTTAAAATCTTAACCATATGTTTTTTTTTCTTTAAAAAAAAACATTTAGACCTATCTGTGAGGAGGAAGATTGAGAAACACAGAGAAAAAGTCCTCCGTGTAGACAGTGTGCTGCAGCAGAATCCCTTCGTGGAAGCAGTGCCCTCTTCCAATCCCAAACCCCTCAAAAAGCACAAGAAACTTCCTCCCACTCAACCTGGAAGCTCCGCCATTACCCCCAAGGAAGGATCTTCCATGGTTGACATTTGGGATGATCCAGGTATTATTTCCCCTTTATTGATTGATTTTTTCTGTGCTTTTGGAAATCCCTATTGTTCCTCGATTGATTTGAATTTAAATTTACACTCTTGCAGCAGCAACTGATGACGAGGCCAAGAAGGTATCTCTTCTTGTTGCTGTTCCTCATGTTTTCTCTTAAAATTACTGTGTAATACGATCACTATGTTGTTATATTGCCATCTGTCATACTTGCCAGTATATTCACTTGGCTGTGGCTGTTGTTGCTACTTATTAATACATGTCTTAGACTTGATGGTTGTGCAATCATGGGCAGGCATCCAAACCTTCCCTTATTCCAGCGGTAGAAATTGAACCCCCGGGGTGCTCTTATAATCCTTCATTTGAAGCCCATCAGGTTATTTACTGTTTTCTTAATCTCGGCATCTATTGCTTCATTCTCCTCCTGTCTAATTCAAAATCCTGCAATTTCCTTTCCTTAATTCCAGGATTCCTTGGCTCAAGCTGTTGCAGAGGAATTGCAGAAAGTATATAAAGATGAATTAGGGCCGCAGCCTGTACCATTAACTGTTCCTGGCCAACTAGTTAGTGAAGAAGATGTCAGTCTCTTCTTTCTTTCTTCTATATATATATATATATTTAGTTTCTCTTTTCGTTTGCAATCGAGCTCAAAGTTGCAACATTCGTTATTTCTTAGATGTTCTTTCTTGAGGCCGATACTGGTAATGACGTTGATGATGGTGATGATGACGTGGATGGAGAAGAGACCATGAATTCTGCTCAGGAAAAAAGGTCTGTTTGTTTATTCGATTCCATTTAGTTTGCATAGTATACTTGTTGAATCTCTTTATATCTGCAAAGTTTATCTCAGGTCTGCAAATGCTTGAGCAAGGCTACCATTTAGGTAAAAATAATGGGGTCCCAAAATATTTTTGAAATGCATGGGTTTGCTTATAATCCATTTTGGCATTCTATGGCATTGCATAGAAGCTCCCTCTCCCCGTATCTTCATGGCTTCGTGTCCAGCTGACATATTGTAACTTCTAATATTCGGCTGCTTATGTTCTACCTACAAAGATGGACCCCCTTTTTCTCTTGCCACTTAACAGCATTTCTGTCTCATCTCATCGATTATTCACTTCTTTGCTGATAAAATCATTTTCTAATCCTTCTTCCTATGAATCTGCTATTGCCTCAGGGATACATACAATTAACTTGATGCTCTCTTCCCTTCCTTTTTTCGTTTTCAATCTTTGGCATAGAAGAGATATGTAACTCTGCATAATACTATGTTTCTTTGATGATATCCAATAATTGACCTTTTTCTTTGGCCTTAATTATCCAATCCTTTTCCAACTACTGTGTTGCAGGTCTGCCAAAACAAAGAGAGTAACTCGAGTTGAGTTGAATAAGAGAGCTAGGCTCAAGGAACAGAAAAAGAAAGAAGCGGAAGCAAAAAAGAAAGAGGAACTCTCAAAAGAAATTGATGCGTAAGAAAATAGTTGCTTTTTGTAGAGGATTTCTTTATGTAAGAAGACATGCTTAGTCTTGTCTGAGTTCCCTGTTTTTCAGTTTGCCAGATATTATTCAAGAAATAACCAAAGAAGATGAAGAGAAAGAGAAAAGACATGTTCGGAGAATAGTGGCAAAGCAAGAAAGGCTAAAGACACGTCCACCGCGCTTGGGAAAACATAAGTATGTGTTGTGCTGTAGTCTTGACATTTAGCGTTCTTGTTAGGATGCTACTAGGGAAGTAAAATACATCGTTATGTTCCTGAAGGTTTCTCTAGTTTTTGGTTTTCCCTTGTCCGCTCTTCTTCAATTCTTCAATAGTTCCATCGAACACGGCTTTTACCAATATTAGGCAGTTTTGCTGTGTTGATTTTATCTTTCTGCATCTTGAACTTGATTAGATGGTATTTGCTATGTTGATTTTATTTTTCTGCATGTCTTGGTTTTGCTCTGAAGTGGAACAAGGTAGCTGGAGTTGTTGGTTATAAGATATTAACTACAATCAATTGCTGATATTGCAATCTTTGTTTCAGATTTGAGCCTGCTCCTGTTCAAGTACTTTTATCTGAAGAAATTACTGGATCCCTCCGCAAGATAAAGGTTGGCTCACATGTCTTTGTTTGAAATTTCTGCCATTTGAAATATGATTTCTGATAATCTTATGATTAGGGAGAAACTAAAGGACATTTTCTTCCTCTTTTATTGCTCAAAAGGGTTGTTGCACCCTTGTCAAGGATCGATATAAAAGCCTAGAGAAGAGAGGATTGATTGCACCATCAGCCAAGAGCAGAAGGTCAGTTCTCTTCTAGTGGAATGAGTTGCATTGGAAAGTGTGGTTGCCTAACAATTACATAGTGCTTCTGCTGATAATGTGCTTTAACTCCTGCGCATGCCAACAGTTGAGATCGTGCTAGAAAACAGGTTGCCTTTGTTACTTTACAAACTTAAGAGCAGGAGATAATTGCCTATTGTGTGCCATTGGAAATAGTTTCATTTGCTGGTTTCAGAAACATTGTCTTTTTATTGGGTTCTAGCATCTGAACTACTCAAAAGGGGTGATAGCTTATGCTTATGATTGTGTACGTGAACAGAAAATAGGGTGGTTCTATATCACTGAAGACTTTTGATCCACAGCTGCGGGTTTTACTCATGCAAGTAGATGGCATTGAGTCAGAAGAAAGAGATCTCCAGCAAATCGAGCTTGTTACATTATGTCACAATTTTTTATCTTATGTTGCTTATGATTAATTGTAGCCTTATAGCAAATACGTCTGGCTTTTATGTTCTCCATTCACTGTTACTTTCGATCCCCAAACTTAGGGGTCATGATTTTTGCTCAGTGCTCATCTAGTTCAATGTTTGAAGTTGGTTCAAATCCTTTGTAGTTGGAAGGCTAGTTTGGTTTCTTTTCACCTGTCTCCAAAGTTTCAATTTGGTTTTTTAGCACGACCCATGACTTGGATAACGTTTTTGAGACTCGCAATTTGACTCCCTCTGAGATACAAAAACTGAATGATGTTAAAGCTGTTCTTGCATTTAAAATGAAGCAACTTGAAGTTATCTGAAGGCAGAAATTAAGGGTCACCTGATGCAAATTAGTGGATAAAAATACAGTTTTTTAACATCGCAGCGAGTCTACAGGGGATGCAGAAACAGAATAGTCCACTTGAGGGCCAACAATTAGCTACTCTCTAACCCAGTGGCCATTAAAACTGAATTCAGAGCTTATTTCACCAATCTATACAGTCGGTGCAATTCTTCCAGGCTGGTGCTGGGTTCCTTAATTTTCGCCAATTAGAGTCAAACTTTGCAGAATGGCTCGAGCATCCCTTTTCATGGAAGAGCTGAAACTTTCAGGATAAAGCTGTGACAGTTCAAAGCCCCTTGGCCGAGCGGTTCTAAATTCTCCTTTTATAAAAAATGCTGGTATCTAATCTGTGAAGACATGTTTGACTTGGTGATTCAGATTTTTGATAAAGTTAAAACTACCAAAACGATCAAATTCAGCTTTTCTTTGGTTGCTAAAAAGATGGGGGCTAATTGCTTGGATGAATTTCTGCCCATTACTCTTGTCAATGGTTATCTACAAAATTGTCTCCAGGTCGTTGGCCCTTTGTCTAACAAACATGTTATGAAGCACTTGATAAGTAACCATGGTATCTACAAAATTGTCTCCAGGTCATTGGCCCTTTGTGTGTAATAAACATGAGATGAAGCACAGACCTATTGGAGGGCGCAATATTATGGACGAAGCTTTCTTGCGCGTGAAGTTGTTCGTAGCTTTAAGAAAGACAAAAAGCTCAGGCTATTGTATGGAAACTTCATTTCAAAAAGACTAGATTTTGTTGATTGGCAATGCTTGATGTAGATTTTATCAATCATGGGAAGCGATGGAGAGTTAGAATCTTTGAATCTATATCGACCACAACCCTAGCTATTTTGATCAATGGGTCGCCAACTCCAATTGAAGAATTTTCTATGGGTAGAGGACTAAAACAAGGTGACCTTTGTCACCTTTTCTACTCAATCTTGCAGCCGAAGGCCTCCCCACAATATTATCTAGGGCTCTAAGTCTTATTTAATCAAAAAAGTTTTAATCCAAGTCTTATTTAATCAAAGAAGTTTTAATCCAGAATATGTCCATCTCAGTGTGTTGACTACACTATTCCTGTTTTAGTTCCTGAAGCAATCTATTTGTTGAACCTCAATAGATCTTAGCATCAATTTTCACAAAAATAGTGCCATTGGCATTGAATTAATTCAATTGGAAGTAGCTCATTTTGCTTGAATGTGGCACAGAGGAGCGAAAAATTTCCCTCTCAAATATGTTGGCTTCCCTCTTGGTGCAAATATGAAGCGAGTGGTTGCCTACAAACCAATCCTTGATAAATTCAGCAGCAAACTCAAATCATGAAAGGGCAAACATCTATCCATTAGGGGTGGGGTCACTCTTACAAAATTTGTTCTTAGTTTCTTCTTATTTATTATATGTCACAATTTTAATTACTTATTGCAGTGGCTAAAAAAAATATCAAGATCCAAAGAAACTTCTTTTGGAGTGGGATGGAGGGATCAAGGAAGACTTACTGGTAGCTTGGAAGAAAATTTTCATTCTTAAAGAGATCAGAGGTATGACTGATCTAGTGACTCAAAACTGGTGTCTTCTATTTAAATAGTAGTGGAAATTTATTCAACAAGGCAACTCTGTTTGGTAAATTTTGATAAAGAATACTATTTTGTGCTTTTGACACCAGGTGGCTGCTTTGGTGTGGCTGCGCCTCGGCTAGATCCCTTTTGGGCTGCAGGTGTAGCAGGCGAGGCTCTAGAATTTAATGAAATATGCAATTCCAAAAAGTTACTTGCATATTCTTTTCTTATGCTGAATAGATATGAAAACGTGGTATAAGATAATAATAAGAAATTGGAATGGAAAAGCGTCCATTGCCTAATGGATAGGACAGAGGTCTTCTAAACCTTTGGTATAGGTTCAAATCCGTTTGCCTTGGTGCCATTGGCCTGGCTGCTGCGACGTTAGTTGTGGATGGGGTTTGTTTGTGGCACGAACCTGTGGCAATTCTGTTTATTTTTCATGGGATCCATCCATGGTTAGATGTTGGTTGAGATTTTTGTCTCATTTCCAGAGCCAAAGCGATGATACAGTCCACGTGTCACCTGCAAAATGAACACATGTGGATTTAGGAGACTCAGAGTGACTAGCTATACCCTAAGAGCACTTCGATGCTTAAGTCAACATAGTGTACTAAACGTGTTGAGAGAAAAGACTTGAGGAATAGGAAGAGTCTATAAAATGTGTGTGATCAGTCCTTGAGACTCAAGGAGTCACATCCTTATATAGTTGTTTCGAGACTGTCAATGAGGATTTAGCGGGAAGCAGAATCTTGTTTGAAATCATGATCGTGGACCAAATCAAAGACCTATATGTTGTGAGCCATTCTAGGATTTCCAGAATCCAGACGCGAGAGAGGGATTCAATCCCAAAGGCGTTATAATAATTTGTGCATCATCAACACGCATTTTACAGTACATTGTATCCAGTACTATTTGATGTCAAATAACACACGTTGATCACGGGATGTGTGTGCTTTCGGCATTTTGATTTTACAAGAAATTTATAGTTTGAGAGGAAAAATAGACAAAAAAAAAGAAGCTGCTGACGCATGATGAAATACGTCATATATTTGCTATTATTATTCTTCTTTTTTTTAATGTTTTTGGGTACATGAGCAGAAAAATAGAATAAAGAACACATCAATCTGGAAAAATAAGTCCCTATGGGTAGACTTGGCAATTCGTGTTGTCGTGTCGGGTTGAACAGGTAAACGGATTCCAAATCTTCAACCCGACCCGATCCATTTAATAATCGTATCGTGTCGGGTTCGGGTTGACCCGCAGGTTACCTATTAAGCCTAACAAGCCAAAAAATCAGTTTGAAATTTTTCTATTTTTTCTATTTTGCACAAGTGGTTGTATTTTTAAGCAAATAGGCATATAATTAGATTTTTTCATATATTAAATAAAATTATAAATTGTAAAATCATAATATAATAATATTTTAAAGCATTTATAGAAATATTTTGGGATAATTTTAGTAATTGGCCTTAAATATTAAATAAGTCTTACATTAAATTAGTAAAATATCTATACCCTAAATATAATCGGGTCATAAATAGGTACCCATCGGGTTGGCGGGTCAACCCGCGACCTGACCTGCTAATTTTCGTGTCGCGTCGGGTCAACCCATTTAACTGAACGGGTTGAAAATATCTAACATGTACCTGCTAATTTCGCTTCGGGTTCGTGTCAATACCCGTTTTGCGAGGTACCTATGGGGTGTATTCACATGGGATGCGCCATTATTGATGCAACCGACAGGGCAAAAATTCAACTCAAGCAGGTTGCGATCCAATGTAAACTCTTCATATTAAAAATTTCAAACTAAAGCGTCCTGAACTAGTGGCAACACTACTAGTTCTAGTACTAATAATTAAACTCAATTTGGACAATAATTAAACAAAATTCCTCAAGTCAACTGTGGCTAATTTGGCCCCTCTCACTCTTAGTATTTTAAGCTTATACTTGGAACGAAAAAAGATGTGAACTCAACTAATCATGCGTCTCTACAGGGCAATATACAATTCCATCTTCCAGCAGAAGTTGAAGACTCCGTCTCCGGCTAAAGATATTTTCCGGCGCAGCAGTTTCGATCTCCGCCCCGGCATAGACCATTAATTCCAAGGTAACATTGATTAGATAATACATAGTTTCAAGTTTTCAACATATATTGACTTGTCACATGTTTGATCATTTTTTGCATGAGAATTTAGTGTTAAGGATGGGGACACCAACAATACAAATGGTCACGAATCCAGCTGTGCTCTTGAATGACCTAGGAGCTGAGACTTACGAGAATTGGAAAGCCTGCATGATGGCTTATATGGAGGCTCAAGACCTTTGGGATGAAGTTATGGATGAACCCAATGACTCGGACGAACAAGCATACCAAAATAAGGATTGGAGGAAAAAAAATGCTGCAGCTTTGCTCGCAATTAAAACTTCGTGTGCTCCACAGATCCTTTCATCTATTAGAGATATACGCTCTGCTAAAGTTGCCTGGGATTCGCTGGCCCAAATGAAACAACAACAGCTGCCTACCCAACAACAACAACAAATCCCAGGTACGTTACTTATAGATAAATTAGGGTGATGAAATCCTCAAATTGCAATAGAAGAATGAGTGCGCAATATAAAGATGAAAAAAGTTAATCATCACTTCACTTGCTAACTTGTTGCACCTTACTTTGACATTACTTTTGATTTGTGTCATATACATAGATCAGTATATATTTTACAGAATGTATAATTGCTTTACTAGCACGTATGTTGTTGGTAGCTCACTGTTATCTTTCTCTGCTGAGTGCTGACACTGCAGCTACAGATTTATCTCTCCCTCAATCTCAACCCTCTCAATCCCCAATCGATGATGATGTTCCCCGGTAACCTTAACAATTATTGCGGGCTACCTTTCCGTTTCCTTTATTTTTCCTTTCCCCTTTATTAATCCCTTACTCATGGACAGGTTGTTAATGGACCCAACTGCACTTCCATTATGTCATATTCCAATAAATTACCAAGATTGGAGCACCAAAATGAGGGAGTATTTACTAAACAAGGGTGTTTGGTATGACATTATAGAGTTCTTCACTAACCAGCCAAATGATGACCGGAAAATTGACTATAAGACATGGAGAGGCAAGAACGCCATGGCCTTACGTGCAATCCAAGAAGCATGTGCTCCCTACATACCTCCTCAAGTTGCAGGATCAGGAATTACCTCAGCCAAAATTGCATGGGAAACTCTGGCCAAGTTGGACAAATTCACACAGAAAGCAATCCTTCCAACTGATCCACGCTACAGCAATCCACTCTTAGACGTCAATGTTGGTGATTATAGATTTGAAACAACAAATCCACCCACATGGATTCCCCAGCAAAACTTGGGCACATCGTTATGTAAGTATAAGATCTTTATAACTCTTCTGTCTTGAATTTACCACCTATCCACCCACCTAATTAATTACATGATGATGATCATAAGCAACTACTTTTTGTCAAAAATGAAAATTGAATTTCCATTTTGTAATATGGCCAATCCTTCGGGTGAAAAGAAAAACTTTTTTATTTAGAGTTTTGAGTGGTCTTAATGATTGACAGTGTGTTACGAGCCAAAAAATTTTGGGCCTCTAGTATCAGCCATAAAGGATGGGGATTGGAATGCTATATCGAAGTTCATCGAGGGTGATCAGAAAATATTGACATCCATTGTTTCACAAGATGGTAGTACGCCCCTTCATGAAGCAACTACTGCACACCAAACGGAAATTGCTAGGAGATTGGTGCAAAAAATGTTAGAACAAGAGTTGGAAATACAGTCCTCGAATGGTCATACTCCCCTTCATGATGCTGCACATGTTGGATCCACTGCGATTGCAAGAATCTTGGTCCAAAAGAATAAAGCGTTGGTTCAGATTCGAAGTGTAATAGGAGCAATTCCGGTGGCATTGGCAAGTGCTGCAGGCTATGAGGACATCACTCGCTATCTTTATGGTTGCACTCCAATGGAACTCTTATATCCAGAAAGTGGGATTAATGGATTTCAGTTGCTTCAATACTGTATCACCAACAGAATGCTTGGTATATTATCTCTCCATTATATATGATAATCATACTTTATTTGTTTTACTTCAATTAAAGCCTCAATGATATATTACTCGCTCTTGACATGTGTACCCTAAAATATATATTGCCAGACATTGCTTTGGATCTGCTTCGGAAATGCCCACTTCTAAGCTTCGGTTTGAAAGGTGTTCCCGGAAGCCCGATGAATCTATTGGCATCCTGTCCTTCAGCGTTCTATAGTGGTTGTCGACTTCAATTTTGGGAAAGATGGATTTATTCATGTTAGTATATCATAATTTCCTCCTTTTGTCACACTTATATATATATATATATATATATATATATATATTCTTTTTTTTTGCATTTTGTGTTCATCTCCTATATATGTCAAAATTGGATGGCGTTAATAGGACCAATTCTCCTGTGTTTTTTTTTTCTTACTTAAAATAACAATCTTTCATTTACAAATTAAGATATCAAAAGCTCATCTAAAAAGTGTTCCTCAAAGGTACACATATTCAACGACCAGTTGCCCCTGTCCATCCTCCTCGTGCACATATTTTTCAGAACAGCTTCACAAGAATGATGCCAGGTACGTGGCTTTGCAGATTTTATATATAATACTGTATTACCTAAACTTAAACTAATTGACTAATTATGTTTGCCGAATCATCAGCGTAGGTATACACAATTAAGCAAATGACATGATCTACTTTGAAATAGTCACTATTAAGCAAATCGCATGATCTAGTTACAACTTATCTCCATTTCCTTGCTAGGTTGAATTAACCAAGTTGAGGTTGCTTATAACCAATCATCAGACCATAAATAATATTTACACAACTAAATTTTCTCCGACGATCAATTCGATGTGTTTGTTGATTAGAGGGTTTACTTTTTCTTTCACTGATGAATTAGGACTCAAGCAGATATATAAGATGAAGTTGACCAACATTTATGCTATGGAATGCATACGCTGCATCTGCCAAGAAATACCAACCACGGATCTCTCACAATTTTCAGAAAATACAGTGTGGTTTACATTAGTTGCGGCCGTGGAAAATGGAATCGAGGAAATTGTCAATGAAATTCTAAAAGCTCATCCTGAGAGTATAATTGCCGTGGACAACAAAGGAAGAGGCCTAATGATGCTAGCAATAGCATTTCGTCAAGAAAAGATCTTCAACCTTATGCTTCGACGGAGAAGATACACTAAGGCTAACATTACCGATTATAATTACAATAATATGCTACATTGTGCGGGGATGCCGCCACCACCAACGCAGCTTGCTCGCATATCAGGTGCTGCTTTACAAATGCAAAGAGAACTACAATGGTTTAAGGTCAATTTCCAACTCACTGATGATGATGAATAAAGATATATGTTTAACGTATTCGAACATTCTAATTTTCTAATGAAAATGGCTTGAACAGGCAGTGGAGAGCATTGTGCTACCAAGTTTTTGGGAATACCGCAACACTGATGGTGACACACCTCGCCAATTATTTACTAAAAACCACAAGCAATTAAGGGACGATGGAGAGCAATGGATGAAAGAGACTGCAAGTTCATGCACAGTTGTGGGTGCTCTTATCATTACAATGATGTTTGCAGGAGCATTTACTGTTCCAGGGGGAAACTCTGGGGATGGCCTTCCATTATTCCAAAGAAAAACAGCGTTCATCACTTTTATAATCTCTGATGCAATTTCTTTGTTTAGTTCCTCTACTTCAGTATTAATGTTCTTAGGGATTCTCACATCACGCTATGCAGAGGATGATTTTCTCAAATCACTGCCCAAGAAGTTAATCATTGGCCTATCCACTCTTTTTATATCTATTGCGGCTATGATGGTAGCATTTTGTGCCACAATCATAATCATGCTCCATGGAAGACTCTCGGTTATCATTCCCGTTTGCTTGCTTGCTGGTATTCCTGTTTCTTTGTTTGTGATATTGCAATTTCCTCTACTAGTTGAGATATTCAATTCAACATATTTTGGAAATTTGGAGATGAGGAAGAAGCAAGCTAATTATAAGATAGACTAATTTTGTACAGTTATTAGAACAACGTGTTTCTATCGTTTGATTGTAAGTATTTCAGCATTTTGAGTGCAAGTATTGTGTTGAGGACACAGTACAATTATTATGATTGATTGTATCGTCGTTTTAATTGATCTCTTTAAGTCCATTACTCACTTAGGCATCAAAATACCCTCCAGGTATAGATATTTTAGGACTCCCAAGCCTACTTTTATAGTCATTTTGTAGGTGACACGTAAAATTTGTTATCACTTTCGTACCGATTATGGTCAACTTACATTCAAATCACAGATGAATCCCACATCATCTACAGTCTCCATAGAGGGCTCCCCTCCCCATGGGCTGCATGCCAAAGCTTGGCCTAAATACATGTTTCGTCACTGAATTCGCTCCCAATTTTGATTTTGGTCACCAGACTGCATTTTGCTGGATTTTGGTCAGTACATTTTGAATTTGAACGATGTTAGTCACATCAGCTTGGCTGGGACCCGATTTAGCACGTGTCGAACAAATATTGGCCACCGGTTCAGCTATGGCCCCACATGCCCATTCCCAGCCCATCAAAATCGGATCTACGCAGAACTTGACCCGTCCGTAGCCGGAACGGGTCCGCTCTAACCCTGAGCACAACAATGCACCAAACACCCAAATGCAGGTGGGCTAAATTTTTTAATATTATCTTATTTTTTTCTCTTAGTATTAACATCTTCTTTCTTTTGGTTGGTTCCTTTAATTACGTAATATTTGTGTGAACTAGCCGCTGTCCCCGTGTTACACACGGGTTGGGCCGGGTGGTGGCATAAGCATTAAAATATAAATATATAAAAATATTTATAAATATATATATTAAAATACAACACATATTATGATACTATATAAATTATTAACCTTTAATCTAATTAATAAATTAGTAAATTAATTAAGTGAAACTAATTTTGTATTTTGAAGTATTAAAAAATTGTCTAAAAGAGAGACTTACTCTTTTTACATTTTCGGTAAGAAGCCACTTTCACACAATTTTCATTCGGAATCAATTTTGATGTTGTTTGTTATCAATTTGTCCATGCTAGGAAATCTAAGCAATTAATGATGATAAAGAAAATATTTCCAGAAAATGGATACACAACTCTTGCACATTTGTCTCACAGCCTTAAGGCCACTCAAAGGGACCTCAAAAAATCAATCTCTCTCTCTGTGTAATAATAACATTAATTTTTATAAAACCTTCATGTATCTCTAAAATATAAGCCTAGAGAATTTGGCTAGTAGAAGTTTGACAAACTCCAATACTTCCTCGGTATCACCTGTCATATTTAAAATATCTAGAACCGATTAGCTGGATGGAAGACAAAATGTTTTTCCTTTGCTGGCCGAGTTACTCTCGCTTAATCTGTGATTCAGTCCATTCCGTCCTACTCTATGCAAGCCTTGCCACTCCCGGTGGGCCTTTGTGACGATATCGACAAAAAGACTCGTCAGTTTATCTGGGGTGCGTCAGAGGGCACTAGAAAGATGGCCAAGGTACCGTGGGATACTCTTTGTAGGACTTAACAAGATGGTGGTTTGGGGTTACGTCGTATGCGGCATGCTAATGAAGCTTTTCTTGCAAAACTTGCCTCGGAGTTGGTAACTCGGCCTGATGCGCTATGGTGAGACTCTTACGGGCTAAATATGGTACCGGGCGTTTCTCAGTTCCGGTGGTCCAGGAACGAACTAATGCCTCGGTAATCTGGCTAGGGATTTGTCGTGCCTGGCCGATTGTTCAACAGGGTCTGGGATGGGTTATCGGGGATGGCACTGGCATTAGCTTTTGGCGCGATACTTGGATTCCTGGCATTGGTGCTCTAGAGCAGCTGCAAGACATTACTATCCCAGATGACATGGCTGGATTGGCTGTAGCTGAGTTTGTTGATGACTCGGGTATGTGGAATTGGCCAGCCTTGCAGGCTTTATTACCTCTTTATGTTGTAGACGCTATCCGAGCCATCCCTCCTCCAGGTGCTGGGGCCGGTGCTGATTGTGTTTACTGGGAGAACACGGCCTCAGGTGATGTCTCTGTACGAGCCGCTTATAAGATTGTTGATTCTCCCTTGCAAGACCCTGCTAGGAGACAGTTGTGGAAGGCTATATGGCGCTGGCGGGGCTTACAGCGAGCGAGGGCGTTTCTGTGGCAAACAGCCCATGATGGGTTATTTACTAATGCAAATCGTGTTCGTTGTCACTTGGCAAATGACGCGCACTGTCCGCGATGTTCTCCTGTGCTGGAAACATGCCTCCATGCGCTGCGGGACTGCTCGTGTTCAAAATTAATATGGCAGCAGTTGTTGGTTCCTGGGGCGTGGGCTGACTTTTTCTCTAGTGATCAGGATTCCTGGCTGCGACAAGGCTTGTCTTGGGGATTTCAATTTACTTCACGCATCCCCTCTCACATTCTCTTTGGGATGACGTGTTGGCTCTTATGGAAGTGGAGGAATGAAACGGTGTTTCAAGAGGTTGCTCGGGCTCCTGATATTCTACTTGCAGGTATATTAAGATATGCCAAAGAGGTTTGCTTTCAAAGTGACTTATTGTCGTCTCCTGCTGATGAGGGAACTCGAAGCCAGCTGTGTTGGGTGCCACCACCGAATGGCTGCCTTAAAATCAATGTTGATGCGCGGCGGCAATGGTAACTAATACTATGTCGACGGGAGGTGTACTCATTCTGGCGAGTGGGTGATGGGCTTCCGTCACCGTATTTTGCCTTGTTCCGTCCCCTTTGCGGAGCTCCACGCTATACATGATGGGTTACTGATGGCTTCTAAAATTGTGTATCAGACTATCTTAGTGAATCTGACTGCCTAGAAGTGATACAGATGCTCAATAATCGTACTCAAAGCCGTTTGTCTTCGCATCCTCTACTGGTGGGTATTCGGGATCTATATAACTGCCTGGGCCAAGTAAATTTCATGTATTGTTCTAGAGATACAAATTTAGTGGCTGATGCGATGGCGAAGATGGCGTTAACTGATGCTGGTGATATCCAATTTCTTCGAATGGCTCCACGAAGTATTCTGCCTATTTTGCATGTGGACTGTAACAAAAAAAAAATTAAGTTGCATCAAATTTTTAGAGGGAAATATACACAACTACAATAAAAAAATCTTTGTTATAGACATATTTAAAGTTTATTAGACTGATCTCCACATAAAAAATTTGGGGAGCTTCAATTCAAAGTAAGAACCCATGATGTCTATCAAAACCTATCATCTATATCACTACCTCTAGCAAGGTGGTGGATTAACAAAATAAAAATTAAAAAGAAGGAAAAAAAATTAATTTGGAGAAGTCTTCACTTTTTATTTGTTTTGCAATGGATGTTATTTAACCATAAAGGGACTTTGACACGATCTAACTTAAAGAATTTGAGATTAGGAGCAATAAAACAATGCTAAACGGGTCATATACACATATTAATGCATGCTTGAAGAGGAATCTTGTGAATATAAGACATTTTAGAAACAAAACTTAATTTGAAAAAGCATTAAATACAGGAATTAACTATGATGATTGTTTTTCCGTTACTCTCTCTTTACATGTGCTAGCCTTTTTTCCATTTACATATGCTTTATCATGTCAATAACTCCTCTCATTAATTTGCTCCTTCTATTATTTAAATTTGTCAGAATTAGTGGGGATATTTGATATTAACTATACACATTAATTTTATTAATGGGGTATAATTATTAATATAATAACTTTATTGTATTTTGTATCATGTCACCCATTTTTAATTTCTTTTTACGTTTTTTTGCCACATGTCAAATGGATGTTGTGCCAAATGTCACATTCTTAGGATCCTAAGTGTCGAAATAGTAGAGCCTTTGAGTGAGGGCTATGCTATTATATAGTATAATAGATAGAATCAATTTTGAGATATGCGAATTAATTATCAATTTTATTATCCCTTCTCACTTTTGCATTTTTAATATTTGATTTTGGAAATTAAAAACTCTTTCCTCCTTTCATATAATATAACCCTTTCTTTTATGAAAAATAAATCCTTTTCTTCTGTCAAGAAAATTAAAAGAGAATCAAAAGAATGAAAATTAATAGAACCATTTCGTTGCCACCAGCTCCATGGCCGCCTTCACCATCAATGCCTCCATCGCCATGGCCGCCACCAGACGCCCAAACAAACAACTCTGAATAAAGTGTGCCCTCTGTTTTGGACCTCCCACTCTCCTTCCTCCACTACAACCAGCAACCCAAGCAAAAAGCACAACGCTTCCTCCCCAAAAACTTCTCCACTTCTACCAAAGATTGAAGAACTCAAGCCCTGGATGGTAAAAAGGATTTTTATGTCCCTACACTTTTTTACTTTAATTGTTGTTGTCCCTATTCTTTGAAAATCACCGTTGTTGTCCCTAAACTTGGGTGAAACCGGGTATTGTTATACAATTGACCTTCAATCACCGGTTTGCCTCTTGGGATGGACACCTGACAATGGGACCTACTCTGAAACGACTGCTTCCCAAAACCAAATATATAAAACATAAATAACAATGAGAAGACAAAAATGCCCTTGAGTCCAGGGATGCCAAAAATCTTCGAGTAAAATAACTCATCAATATCACATAATAGCAAAATAAACATCGGGATACTAAGAGAATCAAAAATAAATCAGGCTCAACGAGCCAAGTAAACACCGACAAACCAACCGAGATAACAAATGATCAATCCAAATATAACAAAACAGCATCCCGATGAGTATTGCAGCAGAAATCAATAACGAGCCCAATGGAAAATGCAAACATATGGAGTGTCAACCTATGGATCCGTCCCCGGAGGAAAGTAGGCACAGTTACTTGAATGCGTCCCTGATCCACAATCGGTTAACCTGTGTAAAAACTGTGAGGGGGTGAGACCAGCCACTGTCTCACCACAAACAAATAAACCAAAATATACTAGTACAAATCAACCACGTATACATTAGTATCTGGCAACAACAGCCACAGTGCACAAGCAAGACACCGTGCACAATACAGAGTCAAGATCAGACTTTATTTTCGTACTCATTATTAAACATCTTATTATTGTTATACTTAATTATAACATTAGCGTTGGATATTTTATTAGGGCCCTCTACTGTGTGCGTCGGGCGCGGTAACGACTGATCAGTCCAGGGCTCAACCCAAAAATACTATCTCATCGAAAGGGGTAAGATCCGAAACAAAACTAACAGATGGCCGACGACACTTTGAGGGGTGCACTCAGTACATACCAATATCAGGTATAAAAATAATTAAAGGAAACACTGACCTTCCCCATGGCAGCGCCTCTCTGAGGGATGCTCTCAGTACATACCAATATCAGGTACTAAACTAACCAAGGGGCGCATCCATCTAATCCCCAAGGCACCATCTCTAAAACTCTCTGTTTTTATCCATCACAAATCCCGAGGGGTACCCACTCTCCCACTCGGTGCCACCGGTCAACAGCCCCACAGTAGAATATTTGTTATCCAGGTACGTTATGTTACCAATTATGAAGTTTGTATAAGTGTTTCTTATGGTTGTATACAAATTGTATACCATTACAGAATTTTTCCTTAAATAGAGCCTATGGCTCAAAATATACATGATATTGCAACCATCATATATCATAAACATGGAAATTCAGCTCATTGATGATTAACATGGCATTGTTAGCCACAACAATTAACATGGCAATATCAGCTCATAACAATATCAGGGCAACAATATATATATATATATATATATATATATATATATATATATATATATTTAATCAGGTATATAACACAGCCAGAGCATGAATCACATCAAGCTAAAACAAACAAACAATGCTTGCAACATAAAACCATTTACCACACTATGTACCAAGCCTATCAACCTGAGTACCGCAGGCAGTAAAGCATATAAGGGTTTATATGTCCTCACCTGGGCTATTAAGATTGTCCCGATAAACTTGGTACACTGTCTTGCCTCGACGTATCCTATAATATAACACAACAGGGTCACATACTTGACAAATATAGGACATGATCGATCCATGCTAATTATGCGATTATATCACTATTACAACCTAAGCATTCTAGCCCGATTATGTTTATTAACCATGAGTTCTAGGCATGTCACCACAAAGGGTCAGGGTCTGAGCCCAAAGGCTTACTCTCACTCTTAGTCCACCTCTCCGTCATGTCACGGGCCTAAAGTTTGCAAGCTTAAAGCCCAACTAAGTCCAAATCCTTGATCTGGACCTAAAACCCATATCATCAAAACTCACTACTAAGCCCAAAATATCCTTGGCTTAAAACCCATGCTTATTTAGTCCAACAATATCACCTCCAAGGCTATAGCGTGTCATCAAAAGGACTGGCTCGATTTACCCTATTCCCCGCTCTAAGGTCACACCCGAGCCCAAGGTTACCCGACCTAGAGGCACTACACACATCGGACATAATCCGGCCACATGCCACTCATTCCCCACACGATTTTGACTAACCCGATCATTACTGATTCAACATTTATATTGTTTATTACATACATGCCATGTTTAAAAACTACAATGCACAATGTCATCGGATGTGGTACCGTCAAATGCCGAGGGTGGTTCCATCTCATCGGAACAGAACCGTGCTCGCCGGATTCCGGTCAGATCTCCCGTAAAGTTCACTACCAAAACTCAAACGCAAACACTCCCTGCTGAACTCCAAAACGAAGACCAACTCAACATTCGTCCCAGTAAAGACAACCCCAAGGCGCAATAATTAAAAAAACAAGGGAAGCAATAGGCGTCGGACCTTACCCAAATCGTACAACACCACACTGCCCAGAACCGAGCTCACACTCGGACTCAAACTGCCTGCAACAATACCCGTTAACTGCTGGAAAAAACACAGCCCCGATATTCATCATCAAAACCCAAGAACACAACATCTAAAGAAAAGAGAAGGAGGTAAAGGCCGAAACTTACCAACAATCCGGAGAACCCAAACAGGGATTTCGAACCAGGTTCTCAGGTTCCACACTCACCGTCGCATCCATCGTAACCCGACCTATCACCACCACTAACAACAACATGACAACATCGATCCGCCGCCATCAACAATCAACAACACAAACCCGATTGGGTTAGTCTAGCACACAACCACCCTCAATCAAAACCAGAAACTAAAAAAGAAAGAAGGGAGGAGGAAAGGAGTCGACTCGATGGCTTACCGGACCTGACGGCGACGCGACAACTCGATTCAACCACCGAGGTCTGTCGCACGCATGCAGCCGAGATGAGCTCTTCACGAGCGGTTACTCCCCTCCTTCTGACGTAGACGGCAGCGGTAAACAAAGCGGCGGCGATGACATGGGACGACAGGCGGCAAGACCAAAGGAGGAAGATGAAGTCGAGGGCGACGCTTGAGGGTTTGAGGAGAAAAATGAGAAGAAGCCAAGAGATAGGAGGTGGCGGCGGCCCCTTTTAGAGAGAAAGAAAAAAAAAAGGAAAAGGGGAGGAGAGGGTAACCATTTCGGGAGAGAGGGATAGGAAGAGGGGAGAGAGAATGAAAAGATGAATATATACCTAGGGTAAACCTAGGGTTCGGTCACGCTTGGAACGGCGTTGTTTCAGTAGGAAAAACGGCGTCGTTTCATCTCCCAAGTACCTGAGGTCAACTCGCCATACTCCCTGGTCAAAAAGCATATCCATTTGTGTTTTATGTTATAACCACCCTGAAATGATGTAGTTTTGATTAAAAGAAGCTAAGCAATGACGTAGACGAGGATGGACTAGCAAATGAAGCTGTAGAAGCTGGTGAAAGAAATTATATTGATGAAAGAATCATGGGCCTAAGTGAGGAGGAGATTAATTGGGGTTCTAAGAGAGGATGGCGTAGACGAGGGAGGGGAAACAAAAGGTGATACTGATTAGGAGCAGCCGAGGGAAAATGATGTTGTTGATGGGCTGAATGATGAAGAAGAGGGAGGGGCAATTGCTGCAGGAGATACAGTAGATGCAGATCATTGGCTTGTAGTAGATGAGTTGACAGACAATGACGATGAGGAGCTCCAACATTACAGAAGGCAATTGAGAGAAACAATTGCAAGGATAAGTAAAGAAAGAAGGCTGAAGAAAGCAGAAGTTACTCAGAAAGTTGAGGAGGGAGCAGCATATGAGGCTAATGCAGAGGGAGGACAATGAAGTGGATGCACATGAAAGAAAGGTAGCAGTTCCTGAGCTCATTGCTGTAGAGGGCGAGCCAGATGGCATGCTGCATATATGTGAAGAAGAAATAAACTGACTAAAGAAGGGCAAATTCCAAGAAGATGTCTTCCAATTTTCTGACAATGAAGGCAGTTTTATGCAGGCAGCTTGGATGAGAGATGTAGGAGATGATGGAGATAGTGCACAGAGAAGGAAACCCACTGAAAAGTACTTTAATCCTGCGGACAAATCGCCTAATTTTGGTGTGGGTAGGATATTTCGGAATAGAGGAGAAGTAAAAGAAGCATTCGACAAATGGAACATTAGAGTGAGGCGAGACACCAAGTGGGTAAGATAGACAATGAAAGGTTGCGAGGAAAATGCAAGGTTCCAAGTTGTAGGTGGTTAGTGCAGGTAACATTCCATCACACTAACAAGATCTGGGTTGTGAGGAAGTATCCTATAAAGAAACACGATTGTGGAGCTGGGAATTCCAACTGCAGAGTGACCAAACGAGTGATTGCCAACTTCTTGATAGCGAAATATGCCTCCACTACCCAGGACTTGCGTCCAACACAGATTATGGAAATTGCAAGGAGGAAGTTCAAGGTTGCTCCAAGATGGGGCCAAGCTCAAGACACCAAAGAGCTAATACGAACACATTTTAAAGGTGATAAGACTCATGAGTATAACAGGCTGGAGGATTATTTGCAAACTTTGAGGATTATGAATCTAGGAAGCAGCATATTCCTTGATACTCAAGAGGTGGATGGCACTAATGAGTTAAAGAGGGTTTATATTTGCTTTCATGCATTGAAAGTTGGGTTCAGATCAGGTTGTAGGCGCGTTATTGGGTTAGATGGATCCTTTTTGAAAGGGAAGTTAGGAGGACAACTTCTGGCTGCGGTTGGCAGGAATGCTAATAACCAAATGTACCCATTCGTATGGGCTGTGGTGTGGGTTGAAAACACAGAAAAGTGGAAGTGGTTTCTCCTTAACCTGATGGTTGATCTAGGAATCCCGTGTGGGACTGGAAGAGGTTGGACATTCATCTCCGACCAACACAAGATAACTCTTGATTGATCTGTGCGCATTGTTGTGCTTCTGTTTGTATATATAACGTTGGGGTTGGGGTTCAGAAGTTTTTATATTAATGTATGATGCATTACAGGAATTGATTAAAGCTGTCCATGACCTGCTACCAGACGCTGAACACAGGAGGTGTGCCAGGCATATTTTTGCGAAATGGAGGAAAGCAAACGGAGGTGAGGAACTGCAGAAGCACTTCTGGAAGTGCATTAAGTGCACGACACCACAAGAATTGGCCGAGCTTGTTGCCGAATTTGATGATATATCGGCGAATTCAAAGGCGGATTTCTTAGCAAAGCATCCTCAGCACTGGTGTAGAGCTTTCCAGGACACATAGTGCAAGTCAGATGTGGTTGACAACAACATGTGTGAGGTTTTCAACTGCTTCATTATCGAAGCCAGGTTCAAATCAATTATTTCAATGCTGTAGGACATCAGGAATTTGATGATGGCTAGGATTGCTACAAGACAAGTGTTTGTATCCGGTTGGAGGCAAGCTTATGGAAATAGGATCACGGACTTAATTGAAAGAAGCAAGGAGCTTGCCGCTTTGTATTGGGTTCAACCAAATGGGAGTGGGAAGTATGATTAGTGGCCAACATAGATATGTAGTTGACAAAAACAAATAAGGGTGCACATGTAGGTCGTGGCAGCTAATTGGCATTCCCTGTCAGCATGCTGCAGTAGTGATTGGCAATGACAGGGAGAATGTTAAAGGACTATGTATCTAGGTGGTATCACAAAGACATGTTCATGAAGTCCTACAGGTTGTCCTTGAACCCCGTGCCTGGAGAAGTTTTTTGGGAGAGTTCGGACAGGCGACCAATTCATCCTCCTCTTGCTGAAATAAAGAGAGGCCGACCACAGACAAAAAGACGTACTGAGTGGGGGAAGAAGAAGAATAGGAAGGCGTCCAAAACTGATAGAGTGATGCAGTGTCAACAATGCTTAGAATTTGGTCACATTTCGCCACGTGGAGTAGGAGGCAGGTGAGAAACTAATTTCCCAACTATATTCATCTACACGCACTATTAGGTTGTACTAGTTTTATGGGATTATGTGCACGAACACTCATCCCATTCATGTTGTTGTCCCTTGTAGAAACACCTAAAAGCCACATTACAGGGTGAATAATTGTCCCACACATTGACTCCGCTATGCTCCTCAATTCACACCCTCGTCAAATGTTGCATCCACTAATGCTCAGTTTCCTTCTCAAGCTCCATATGTTGCTGAATGTAGCCAGGGTAATACGAACAGGGATAGAGCATCACAAATGCCGAACACAAAGAAAAGGAAGGTATTGCCAAGGCCCAGGGTGGAAGGGGTGCAAAACGGAGGGCCTCTATACTTGCTTCACAAAACGGAGGGGCTCCACTTGATGCATAAGTCCCCAATGCAGGTATCCAAGTTTTGCACCAACCGGTCCACACTGCAAGTATCCCCGAACCTGTGCAACAGGTCTACAGTGTACCCATCCCAATTTCTTTGCCACAAGTCCCCATTACAACTATGACAGGAATGTCCAGAGGTGGAGAAACCACAACTCCCTCCAATATCCATCCTTAAGAACCAACAAACATTGTTTATCCTGAGGTCCGATTACATGCTTCCATTGGTCTCCTCACTGTTAATTACCATTTGTTTTCCTCCACCATTTTTTTTACAGTATATATGTATCGTTTATTATTATGCCATATAGGTATTGGCGTCATCTGCACAGCCCCAAGCGCCTACTGTCAGAGGCAATGCACCTAGTCATAGAGGCAGAGTTACTAGCAAGAATTGCAGGCGGCTTAACTTTGGTGAAGGGAGAGGTGTGTTAGTTACGGAATCAAGTCTAATGGTGGAAAATGTAAGATTCTGCATATGTATATGTACTCTTCATCTGGAGTTTGATCCTCATTACTATGATTTAAGCTCCCTTATAATATGCCTCTACAATTTTGTATTTGCAGCCTGGTACGAGGTCACAACAAATCATACATGTGCCCAACAGGCGGAGCACCCTTAATGCCAATGTCAAAACCACTCAACAATCTGCCACTGCCACAATTACTGAGGCTCCCACATCAGGTATGTTGAAAATTTCAAAACACTCCAGCAAATCAACTAATGGAGTTATGGACACATAGACTGTTTTTTTTATTGTTCTTAATGTGCATAGAAACTGCAGAATGTGCTAATTAATTTGTTCTGCTTGGTGGAAATGTTCTTAATGTACATGCTTATAAGCTGTGCCTGGGCTTGGTGTTCCAGTAGATCCAGAGATACGGTTTTCACCCGCAATGGATGTGGTCATAGGCATGGTAGAGGCAGAGGAGTGAGGGTGCCTGCTGGAAGAGGAAGGGGGAGAAGAGGCCGTTGAAGCAAGGTCTTACTTTATGTTTTGATTGCTTGCCTGAAGGAATATTAATAGGGTAATCGACTATAATGCGTGGATGTTACTAACTTGCTACATGTTTATGGTTCTATAATGTTATCACATAGATGCAACAACTTCATCAGCATCCCTTTTGTGTGATGCCTTGGCAAGTAAATTGTTGTCATCCTTGACATAATTGGAGTATGATATTTGTGCATATCTGTTGTCTGCATTGTTATGGATTTTGGATGCCCTGGAAATCGTGCATATATATGTTGTTATTGCCCCAGCTTATATTTCATGACACTTGATAGACATCCTTACCGTGATAGTGCTAATCTTTTGATTAGTAATATTCTCGTAATATTTATGATGTGGATGATCAGTGTCGTATTAAGGTATACTAGGGTTTTGTTCTCATTTAATTTCCCTGTCTCCATACTACTCCAACTAGTTATTGCCCTAACCTTCTAAACATGAAATCGATATCTGCCTCTAATCGCCCCATAACTTCCATTAATTGCAAGGCACTAATCACTTTTGCTTTTCCTGCCTTCGCTCATTCCGAGACCAGTAGTGGACTCTAATAACTCCCGCCAACTGAGAGGTTACTAGTGCTCAATCCCATCTGACCATTGACCAACCGGCACAAGCAACCAATCTCTCTTCATGTTGTATTAATTGTTTCCCTTTATAAACGAAACCTGCATTTACCAATTCTGCATACTGCATCGCCTAGTTCTGCATCACTTGCAATTCCTGTAACAGATCTTCGCATTACTTGCAACTCCTCCCAATCTCCATTACTCTTGCATAATGGCCCACTCTACCATGCCAAGCACATCTACGGTGTCAACCCTACGCATGAGGAGGAACAACAGGTCCAGACCGGAACCTGAAGGTGTAGGGAAGTAATGGGTGCAATTACACAACATTCCTGATGACCTCCTCCAGCAATCCACCATTACCCAAATAGTGCAGGTTTTCGCTGAATTCTATAGGTATGATCCATTTGTCGTCACGTTGTTTGGTGAGAAGCGTTTTGTACATGTGTATGTGGGTTGGATTTGTGGAATCCTCTTCCTGCAGGGGTCATGCACCGGGATGCGCATGGTAGAGAGGTTTGGATTGCATTCAGGTATGAGGACATAGACCTCATCTGCTACACTTGTGGTTTAGTGTCCCACAAAGCAAGCCACTGCATACTGCCAAGGTGTGAGAAGCAGGGGGTGCTGTTGGATGACCCCACAAGCTACGGTCATTGGATGTTTGCACATTCATTGAATGGGGAATACTTCTTGAGGAGGGTGCAACCTGTGATAATAGATTTAGATTGGGATGGGGATGAGGCAGATGAAGAAATTGTTCCCTGAATCTCCACATCTTTGCCTCCATGTTTTTGCTTCCTTCCTAGTTTAGGTTCTAGTCTCTCTTTTTTCTTTCCTTCTGTCCTGTCAGTTTGTATGACGTTGCTGTGGGGATGTGTACGCAACTGCTCTGATTATGTATCTTCCTGTTTATGGTCCTGATTCTTTCTATTAATGTCTAACAAAATCTATCAATGACTGAGTTTTCCTTTCCCCTACTTCAAATCCCTGTGATAATAGATTTAGATTGGGAGGGGATGAGGCGGATGAAGAAATTATTCCCTGAATCTCCACATCTCTGCCTCCATGTTTTTGCTTCCTTCCTGCTTTAGGTTCTGGTCTCTCTTTTTTCTTTCCTTCTGTCCTGTCGGTTTGTATGACGTTGCTGTGGGGATGTGTACGCAACTGCTATGAATATGTATCTTCCTGTTTATGGTCCTGGTTCTTTCTGTTAATGTCTAACAAAATTAATCAATAACTGAGTTTTCATTTCCCCTACTTCAAATCCGCAAATTAAGAGCGTTAAATTGGAACCGCACAATAACCATAACCAATAGCTGAATTTCAGATAGTTACACTCGAATGTTGTTGTTATGTGTACAAAAATTTCAGCTCAATGGCGCACCAAGAAACCTGGGCAACATAGATGAAAGAACAACATCGAAAACATCAAAGTCACTACTTAAGATTAACAGTAACAATAACCATAACCAACAACATAACGGACAACGTTAAAACTGGTGCAGAAAAACCGTCGCATGTTCCTGAACAATTTTCCGAACTCCTAGCACTGTTCTGCCCTTTCTTGGGTTTCACCATTTCGTTCAGCTCTTCTTTCAGCCTCTTAATCTCCCTCGCCAGTTCTTTATTACGAGCAATCAATTGTCTCTCACGGTTCCTCAACCCAATCAGCAACCGTTGCACTCCGAATTCAAGTTCATCGTCAATCCATTGCAAGAGCCTACACCTCTCCAAAGAACCACACCCATAGTATCTCTGCCCTGGATTGATGTCGCTCCATGAGTACCATATCGGAGACCGCCGACCGCATCCACAGAAAACACTACCTTCGTACTCATACATTGGCTTCTGGCCGACGGTGGAAATTATCATGCTCCCATCCACCGTGTGACGCCTACATGTTTGTTTGTAAGAACCAGACCTAAAAGAATTAGTTGATGAAGAAGACATAATGATTTGCAGCGCTTCCCAAAAGTAGGAGAAGAAGATGAAGATGCTGCAGTGCAATGTCTTCCAGAGTTTTATTTTGAAACCTAATACAAAACACAGCCGTTCAGTTTCATACGAGCTGAACTAGCCATTTGGTGGGTCCCACAATCCACTCACACGAAGTGTCGATGGCGTCGGTGAAGAGGGACCCTGGGCGAGGGATTTGAATTCAAACCGCACGACGTCGTTCGGGTTAGTGAGCGCAAAACGATGGGCCTTTTTTCCCACGTGGCCCCGTATTGTGTGTGGGGCCCACCAGTTCGCCCAATTGTTTATTCGCGGAAATCCTTTTCCGAATTTTCGAAAAACACTTTAAAATCCAAATCTGGGAAAAAGGAGAAAAATCGAAAATTATTAAACTATTCTGCCCGGGTGGGGCCCATTTTCCACGTGGCGACAGGTGTCAGCCGAAGAAACCATTACCGGCTACCAAAGGAAAAAAGGACAGAATCTTGAGAATGGAAACAGGTTAAGGGACAGAATCTTTGAAAAAAAAAAGCTCAGGGACAAGTTTGAGATTTTTCAAAAGTTAAGGGACATAAAAAAGAATTATCTCCTACTTTTATGAGAACCCATCCAAAAATATGAGCGTTAGGATCTCTCACTTGTCTTGGAATCAGCACCGAAATTTTATTTGAAGTGAAAAAATTCGGTAAAAATCACTGCTTCTTAAACCTTATAGAGACTAGACCTGGCAATTCGTGTTTGCGGGTAGGGTTCGTGTCCAGTCAGACAGGTAAACAGGTATTGAACCCTCGACACGAACACGACACGATTAATAATCGGGTCGTGTCGACACGAACCCGCCAAAACGCGGGTCAATCACGGGTCGACTTGCTCGACCTGTTTAGTTTTGCAGATCAATATCTAGGTATCTATTTACACAATCCGTTTACCTATTTAATTACCTGTTTACAAAAATTGTACATACACTATCCATTTACCTGTTTACTTACCTATTTACGAAAAAAAATTAACACAAATGACTAATTACTAATTAATTACATCGCGTGCCTACTACATATATAATTCACCTTGATTATAAACGGAAACGTAAAATTCCCAGTCACAATCCTTCCAGAAAAATATATGAGAAAATATATGTTGGATTTTTCTCCAAATGCATTCAATATTATTATACAATCAACTAGTACGAAAATTAGAAATAAATATAGCAAAATAATCATAAACACGGAAGAGAAATAATGTCTTGCCAATCCAATGTCAGATGCAAGAATTATACAACCAGAAGGTCCAGAACATTCATATCATTCCAGTAAAGTAGCCAAAACAAATGGGTCTAAATAATCTAATAAATGGAAGGACAAAAAGAATAAAAAAATTCATATACATGATGAATTATACAAAAAATCCCACTGTCTTCTCCAATTTGAAGAGCTTGAATGGGATTTATCTTTTTTTTTTTTATGAAGCGATAGAATATATTAATAATCAAATGAATGACCAGGACCCTGTTTCAAAAGTTCATAAATTACAGGGAAAGAAAAACAAAACAATACCAGCCTTATACAAAACGTAACCTGCAACCTTCTACCACACCAGGACTTTAAACTGTCAGAACAGAAATATACAGCAGAGAAGTCGTAGGGGAAGTTAGGACTCTCAACCTTAAATCCACACAAGGGATTATCTTTCACCCACTGTCTTCTCCAATTTGACTAGCCAAGATGGGATTTATCTTTTACCTGAGTGATGGATACGTTAGAGGGTGTTGGGCTCAGTTCAGATCTGGGGCTTCCTGGAAGATCCACGAGGAGGACCAAAGAGGCAGAGAAGATGCCGATTTGGGGTTAGCTTCAACTTTCAGGTGAGTAGCTGTGTCGTGTTGTGTCGCTTTGCTCCACAAGCAAAGTGGGTCATGCAAGCCTTGAGCCCCGGCGGTGAGATTGATTTGGGGTTTCTTTGGTCCACAGAGAAATTGACGACGACGGCGAGATCGACTTGTGGTTTCTTTGGTTACAGAGAAATCCACACCAATAGTGAGATCCAGTGAGAGAGGGAGTTGAATATATGCAAACAGAAAATGAGATCGAGGGGGAGAGAGTTGAATTTTTTTTTCTGTTTGTGTCAAGGGCGGATCCAGAAAAAAAATTTAGGGGGGGCCGAAATCGCTACTGTAATAAATTTATAGGGACTTAATTGAAAGAGTATGAGAAAATAAGGGTTTAAATGGAAAGGTATGCAAAATTAGAGAAAAGTTGGCCAAAATAACGCAACACACAGTCGAAGCCTGCACCTTGAGGCAAAACTAACGACTTGCAACCACCAAGCTACAGCAATATACACATATATATATTTTGGATCCTAGGGGTGCTTGGCCCCCCTTGCCCCCCGTATACGCCACCGGTTTGTGTTATTGAGAGGGAGAAGGAGAGAGAGTTGGTGTTTGAGAGGAAAAGAGAGTGACAAGGTGAATTGTGTGGGGGTTGTTGGTCGAGTGTCGGCAAGGGCTTAGGGCTGGTTTTATTTTTTTTAATTAAAAATTTGAAATAAAAATAGGTTGAAGTGTTTAAAGGACTAAAAGTAAGTTGCTCAATATAAATTAAACAGGTTCGCAGGTAAACCCGCCAACCCGCGGGTTGACCCGTGACCTGAACTGTTTTTTTTCGTGATGGTCGTGTCGACCCATTTAACTAAACGTGTCGAAAATCTTTGATCTATACCAGCTAATTTCGTGTCGGGTTGTCGTGTCAATACCCGTTTTGCCAGGTCTAATGGAGACTAACCAAGCGAACCAGAAAATTAAACTTAGAGGATCTTCATAAATAGAAAAGTGTGCGGTATACTACCAATGCTGTAGGTGACAATTTATAGAAAATAAAATTTTGTTTCATACATGTATACGAGGGTAAAACATTTTTTTTTGTCGAAATATACGAGGGTAAAACACACAACCAAAAGGAACAAACAATTACATACACATGTATAAAACAATCCATAGAGAAAAATAAAAATAATTGGACTTGTATCTCAAACCATTAAAATTGTGTACATACTCTTACCGGCAAGGTCCAGGTTCAAAGGCTATATAATTTAAATATAAGAGGAGGAGTGGGAGTTCTAAGGCTAATACAGCTAAGAAAACTATTTTCTAATTATTAAACCAAGATTAAATGATAAGAAAAAACTGGTTTTCATCTCCAATCATTAACCACGAGTTCGATCAATCCTCATACCGTATTAAACAAAGAACATGACTAAGGGGTATGAAGAAATTGTAGCAGCAAACTGTTGGGTGTTCAAGTATGAGTAATTGTCCTACATCGGATAAAAAGAGACCAATTGAGTGAAATATAAGTGGAATGGACCCATGTACCTAATGCCTTAAAGTTTTGGGTTATTTTGTGGTGTCCAAGCCCACGAGTGTGGATCTTACTTGGGCCTCGCTTGTTTTCTCCCCGATTTACGGGCTACTCCCGGCACTAACAAGTGGTAGCGGAGTCGAAGAAGCTTCCGTTGTGGGGGGAGTATGCCTAAGCCCGATGTGGAAGATACTCACACTTGAGGGGGAGATTGTTGGGTGTTCAAGTGTGAGTAATTATTCCACATTGGAAAAAAAGAGACCAAATGAGTGAAGTATAAGTAGAATGGACCCATGTACCCAATGCCTTAAGGTTTTGGGTTACTTTGTGGTGTCCAAGTCCACGAGTATGGATCTTACTTAAGCCTCGCTTGTTTTCTCCCTGATTTGTGGGCTACTTCCGGCACTAACACAAACAACACACACGATTAGTAACACCACGAGCTCGACATTAAATGTTTTTTAATATAAACGAAGTTTTATTAATATAAACTACTAAATATGAACACGAGCAGCCATCACAAAGATGACTCCTAATTGAAATACATCATTTCATGATCAACACCAATGGAGTAAAAAGATAAGCACAAATAAAGACCAACACAATTACAACGCACCAAACCATGACAACATCTGCATAAACAAGGATAAGACGCCTTAGCCCGCCCATAGCAAAGACCTGAATCAACACAAACTCTAAGTCTCCAACATTGACATCAATCCACATTCGCCTCAAAACCTACTTTGTACAAGCCATCCAAACGTTCCAACCCTTTCTTCTTGCTATCTTCAGCCCATCTCCATAAATCAAGCTCCTCAATCAATAAATTCACATTAACCAGCTCCCTATTTTCCGCATTAACTTTAACCGCTTCCTTTGAAAATAACTGATGCCTCCAATAGAAAAACCACTTATGGCAACCATTCGCATCCACATACCTAAAATCAAAAGCCCCCCCTACTCCATAACCGATCAACATCTCCATGTCTCCACCCTGAGCATTTAGATTTGCACAAAAAAAAGAAACTTCACATCATCAACTCAATAACACTTCTCTGTTTTATAAAAAATTCCACACCCCTAATAACAAGAAATCCTTAGGAAGCATTTTGGGCATGCTCCCACTCAGCATGTTCCTTCTCAATCAGTCCCTCCACCACTCGTTCCAATTCTGCAGAACCATCACCAACCAGTAGCCCAAGAGTCCTCCCAACCTCCATAGTTTTGCTAACCTCCGCAGACCTAGATAGCTCTGAGTTCGACATTAAATTAAAAGAGAAGAAATACTTACCTCGAGTATCTTCATGTTCTTTGCCTTTCTTCTTAGAAGATAGACTGCTTCCCCTCCTTAATGCCCCATAGGGGTCCAACAGCTCATAAGTCAGATAGTTGCACTGACATGGTTTGTACGCATTGTCGTTTCATAAGTCAGATAGTTGCACTGACATGGTTTGTACGCAACATCGTGGAAAGAAACAAACCTTTCCATAAGCTACCCAGAGCTCAGACAGAGTTCAGGACGGATGAATGCCAAGCATCTTTCAGTGACCTGAAATGCTTTCTCTCATTGCCATCGATCCTCTTAGCATTTTCCGCACCTAATAGATTGGGATTGCTTTAATAAAAAACTAGTCACTTGTTCGTGTTACACACGGATTGAATGGTGACATAAAAAAAATATTTATATGTAGAAAATATCTATATCATTTTAGTATAAAAAAAAAATCTATATCATTTTAATATATTTTTTAGAAAGAAAAAATGAATGAAAATGACAATTAAAATTTACCTTGATTTTGTCATAGCTTATCCCTAAAAGTTTTCTTCAAATGTGGACCAAGTGAGAATTTGGTTGTATGTTTTGTCCATGGAAGGTCTGTGAAATTCTAGTCTGTGTGACTACCCGACCCAAAATCACTTGGGCCTATTCACCTTTCCTTTACACCTTCATCATAACTGTCATCCAACATCTTTGGAGTCGCCACCCAAATTTTATTAAGGGACAAAAACTTGGGAAAAACCCTTCATGTGACTCCATTTAGGCAACCGGATAACGAACCAAAGATGCTGGACCCGGGGATTCGTCATGGATGGGAAGGTGTTAGGCACCCACCCATGTTGGGCCGAAACTTTGTGCATTTATAGGATTTTGTATGCCTTGTGCAAGTGTGCAAGTGTGAGCACCAAAACACATGATAACTGAATATTAAAAAGAAGGGGGAGAAGAAGAAGATTGGGCTTGAGTTTCCACCACTAGAAACCACCTATGTACCTCGACGACCGGGTTCAAAGCCCACGTAGTTCTTGACATGGCATCACAGCAATCACATCATCATCAACATCAACATCTCAACAATAATTGGTCAGACAAAAAGGGATTAGGATTACCTCTTGTAGCCCTCCTCTATCTCCTTGGTTTGGGTTGTGCCTCCCACAAAATTTCCTCCCACTCCTCAACTCAATCTTGGAGTTCTTCTTGATTTTCTCCTTTTGCTGCCTATAATGGATGATGCTACCCACGAAATTCTACCAGAGTTTTGCCTATGGAACTATTTCTTAAGCCTGAAGAATAGAGTTTCTCCAAGCTTCAAAGCTTTATGAAGAGTGTTTGTATAATAGAATGTGTCCTTTGAAATGTGAGAGGAGGGTCCTATTTATAGTGTTTTGGGTAGCCTAGGGGCGTGGACTAACTTAATGATCAAGGTAATAGCCAAAAATCTGGGCCAAAACCGAGTAGAATCAGAATACGGACAAAAATCAGGGGAGAAAATGCGTCTCTGGGTGTGCATGACCGTCATGGCCGGCGGTCATCCTATGGATGACAGCCAGGCCGGGCGGTCATGGGTGGAAGACCGTCCAGGCCCGGCAGTCATCTCCTACGCGTCTCACCCGTTCTTTCCTTTTTTGGTCTCGATTCTCCCCTAATTCCTCCCTGATTGATCCTACCGCGTAATTAACTCCTACACTGCTCAGAATCCTCTGCTTTCTTGATTACTACTCCTCTCAATCATCTCCTAATTGACTAACTACATATTAATTCCTCATTTTAAGCCAAAATCAAACCAAAAACATTCTTGCTATTAACGAATGATTTAACTCTGATTTTCCACGAAAATCAGAACTAAATTTGTCTGCAAGCAAGGTGTTAATGGGTTGTGCAACTCTGAAGAAAAGTACATACCTTATTAAATTGGACCCTCACATTTATCCTCAATCCAAGAATAAATGTAATTGGGTTGAATAAATAAACAAGCCCAAATTTAATGAGATAAAATACATTTTAGCAATTTAGTGCTTAACACATCCTATGATTAAATCGTCTCATTAATCCTAGGCATATAAAAAGTCTTAATTACTATAACGTATAAATTCTACTAAAACTAAACCCCTTCCATGCTTCAACCCAAGACTAACTCATCAACCTTATGATTCAAACATGTTTGGAGTCTAATCTCAATATAATTTTCATGGGTCAAATTTGGGTATTCACAGATGCCCCTCGTTGGTGAGGCTTTAAAACTTAAAGATGAAGCAACACAAGGAAGGAACAACCAAATTTGGATGACGAATGTGAGTGTTGTGGACCAATGGTTGGAGCATCACATGCTCCATCTCGAGAATCATCTCATCCCGAGGTTTGTGATTGACTTATCTCATCTCTTGTGATTTTCCTGGTCCCAAGAGCTGTTGGAAATCATCTCATCTCAGGGTTTCTTCTGGGATATTCCTGGTCCCAAAAGTCATTAGCAAAGGATCATCTCACCTATGCTAACTAAGGATATTATCACCCTCCCGTGGGGATTTTGCCAACTAGGGATATTATCACCCTCCCGTGGGGATTTTGCCAACCAAGGATATTGTCACCCTCCCGTGGGGATTTTGCTAACTAGGATCATCTCACCTACGTTAACTAGGGAAATTGTCGCCCTCCCGTGAGGATCTCATCTCATCTCGGGGGTCTTGGGATTTTCCTGGTCCCAAGAGCTAACGGGAATCATCTCGTGGTTCATCTATATCGTCTCGGTGCTCCTCTACGTCGGGACAACGTCCCTGGGATATCTATCCCTCAACATCTTCATCCACTCTACCTTAGGGATATCTGCCCCTAACAACTCTCATCATTTCTACTTCTATCTTAGGGGCATCTGCCCCTGGCGACTCTCATCGGTTCTGCTTTCATCTTAGGGGTGTCTGCCCCCAATGACTTTCTTCTACCCTACTTCTATCTTAGGGGCACCTGCCCCTGGTCTCGACTGGTCTAGATCGAGCATGTTCGCAGACCCTTCGGATCCTCCCTCATTCAAGGCAACCGTTCAAAGAATAAGCTCATCATGTCTTCAAAAGACTCATCATTCTAAAGCAAAATACACGTCTAGCTCATCATAACATATATCATTGTAAATTCAAGTAAAAGATCATAAAATGCCCTTAAGTGATAAATACACATGTTTTCTTCGCCTCTCTTTCATATTCTCTTTTTCCCCTTTTTCCTTTTTTCTCTCAATTTTCTGGAATTTTTGGAAAAAAATAATTTTTCGGGTGAACAGTGCCGGTTGGGTGGTCAAGGGGAGGGATAACCGCCACTTTCCGGCGGTCTTGTATGGATGACCACCAGGCGCAGTGGTCTTCTCGTCATAACCGCCCGCGCTGGCGGTCGCAGCTCCCGGGTTTTTGTCTTTTTTTCCTTTTTGGCCTTTGGGTTTGGGCTTTAGGATTTTTCACGAGTCCTCTCATCTCAAAACACTATAAATATAGCTCTGGGGATGTCTAAAGACCCTCATAAACCTCGGAATCCCTTCAACACACATCTAAAACAAACATGGGTGAGAATTTTCATGCCAAGGTGCTTTAATGGACAGCGAGCGAGCCTCGCATATGCCGTCTGAGTTTTGTGGTGCTGGGACTCTCCACATTGTTACAACTTCGTGTCGTGGCGGTGGAGGAGAACTTGATTCGTGCTGCTGCAAAATTCTGGGACAAGAGTCGTCACGTTTTTTGCTTCGGTCAAGACATGATGGAGCTTTGTCCTTCTATTGATGAATTCAACACGTTTATGGGTGCAAAATTCATAAGCGAAGTTGCCATAGTTTCTCTTGCAAAACCCGTCCTGAAAGAGGTTAGCAAATTTCTTTTTTTGGCTGATGGGCAGTTTAGTTTTCTTCTGGATCAGTACAACTGTCTTGACTTATCGAAAATCGTTGATCAATATTTCCTTGGTGGTTCGAAACATCATCCAGAGGAGTGTGATGCCGAATGGAGAGAAAAACGAAACCATGCTCTTGTCCTTGTGATGACACATGAATTTCTCTTAGTAGGCTCCCCTGGTGTTTGTCCTCTCTGAGTCGGTGCTTTGGTGGCTAAACTTTTTAACAAAAAGAGCCTTACTCCAATGATTTTAGGCAAAACCCTCCATTGTCTAGACAAACTGGTGGACGACCCCTCAACTCTTATGTTCGGCTCTCCCCTCTTGCTTCAGGTATAAATTCTCCCACTCTGATTCTCGGAGTATCATTGTTATCATGCTGATTCTTCATACTTTTTCAGATGTGGTTGTGTGAACACCTCACATTGATTGAACGACCTCAAACCAATCCTCCGAATTACATTCGTCGTGGTTATTCTGTCTTCTTCCACACCATTCGAGATTGGACCATCTTCATGAGGGATCTCACAGGCGCACAAATCACGTGGTATTGCAGGTGGTTGGGGATGCGAGAGGTAGTCGTTCGTACTTTCTCTAAGGATTGGGTCCTACTCCCAGGTCTAGAGAAATCCACATACTATCGTTCGAACAGGATCCTGAGACAATTCGGTATAAATCACATAGTTCCATCAACTGTCCCAACTCCTACCACAGAACCCATGGAGGCGGCTGCTCTAAAAGTCATCAAAGAAGGTTGGGCTCTGGCCTTGAGAGAAGGTGCTGGTGGTCATTTCGAGATACATCCCTCATTGGCACATTCGGAGTGGCTGAAAGAGGATGCGGCTGATACTGAGAGGTCCTTGCGTCTGATGAGAGAAGTATTCTTAGAAGAGTTGGTGCCCCTAGGCTTTGGATTGTCCAATCGTCTAGTCGAAGAGAAGAATGGCGGGGATGGCACTTCGAGTCGAAAAAGGCACAAGAAGGATTGAGTCTCATTCCAACAACTATCTCTTTACACTTATGATGCATGCGAATAAATGAGTGAACAAACTCCCTTTATCTTTTGTCAATCTCTGGATTATCAACAATAATAATGGAGCCAAACTCTTGTTGGGGCTTCCTACGTACCCATGACCTTTTTCCTTTTTTTTTTTTAGGCTCACGAGATCAGGCTCACGTAGTTCTCTTCTTTGGTCTGTGGGATAAGAATTTTTTCTTGCACAAATGGCTTGATCAAAGACCTCTATTTGATTGGAGCTTTGATCAAGATTATTATTATTGTCATTAATGTTTCATCCTTAGATTAACGTCCAGATATTTTAGGGAGTTTGTCCAACACACCATATTCATATGAACCATATATGTAAAAGGACGTCATTGAAATAACAGAAAGAGTGCCCCTTTTATTGAAACGAAACACAACATAAACTTGCCCATTGGCTCATTAAACTCTCAACCAAGCACTTTGCAAAAGCCAACACACAAATCCTCAAGCGATCCCACCTTCCCCAAAGAGATGCCTACAACCAAAGTCCTCGTCTTCATTTATCCTCCTCTTTCCTTCTTCTTCTTCCTCCCTTATTTCTTCGGGATAGCAGTCAAAGAATAGCTCAAATCCCGGTTTTCTGGTCTTTGTGATGTTACACATCCATGGTTCAGAGAAGCCGCAAAAGGGAAAGTCCTCTCCTTCCTTCACAAAATATCCATTCAGTGTTTTGAAGTATGGAGTCATGGGAAGATCCCAATCCCGTTTGTTCTTGCGGGCTGTTGCCTTAGCTTGGTTCTTCACCTTTCGCTCTTCCAGCTCCGCCGGAGTCGGCATATCCCAAACCAAAAGGAAGCACAACGCTCAAAATTTCAGGGACCTCTAACACTCCTTGCTGCCTCCTTCCTAACCCCATAATCGGAAAATACTTCATCTTTCCCATAATGCTCATAATCGATGAATTGCCAAATGGGTTATAATAAGGGGGTCTCATAATGGGCTTGTCTATTATTATGGTACTGATAGATTCAAAAACAAAACCGGATAAAGACACCTCTTCTTCTTCTTCGATCCCACTTATCGGTTTGATATTCTTTTCAGCCATTTCTCTTTTAATGGTGACTATCCCCCCTTTGTAAGGGAATCGCAACATCTGATGTAAGGTGGAGGCTATAGCTCGGGCTTGGTGCAACCATGGCCTTCCAAGGAGCAAATTGAAACTCGATGCAATATCGAGCACTTGGAACTCTACCAGAAAAGGGGCGGGCCCGATGGTGACTTCCAGCTTTATCATGCCCAACACTTCTCTTCTGGCATTGTCATATGCCCTGACCATAGTTCGGGAGGATAAGAAATCCGCAACTCAAAATCCTAAGGAACTCACAATTTTTTAATAGACAGACATTCAGGGCAGATCCATTATCTAATAATACCAAGGGTATCTGACTTTCTTTGGCCTGAACGGTTATGTATAGGGCATCAATATGGGCTTCCCTACCCGAGCGGAGGTCTTTGTCCGAGAAGGATATCATGTTGCCCAATGCATCTGGTGCGGTATCAATGGGGACATGAGCCTTGCTTAAGGTTTGGAGTACCTTTTCTCGATGCGGGCAAGATGACATTAGTAAACCCTAGATAGAGATATTGGTCTGAGTCTTCTTTAATTGTTTTATCACCATGTCTTATTCAGGATTCGTTATTTCTTCTGGTTCATCTAGGCGAAGGGGAACCCTTCTCGCCACTCTTCCTGATCTAGTGATGACATCAACTTCTTCATCAGAGTCTTCATACCACCTCAGATCGAGCACACAGTATGGCAGCTCAGGCTCGGAATCGGCCTCCATCATATCGACCTCCCCGAGTAAGGGCAGGGGATTTGACTTAGTATTCGGCCTTTTGGGCAGAATTATTTCATTCTTTTCTATCAAATCATGGAACTCATGCCGAAGTCAGACACAGTTTTCTGTAGCATGCCTAGCCGCCTGATGGAATCCGTAGAACTTATTAGGGTCCCCTCCATAGGGAAGACCAGATTTTGGTTCTAGTGGCTGCAGTAAATTCTTTTCCACACACTTTTGCAGCATCTTTCCTAAAGACATAAGGAGGGGAGTAAACTCCCTTCTATTCGACTCAACCTGTAGTGGGGCCTGAACAGCGACATGATTCATTTCGGCATGATTCTTTCCTGGGGGCGCATTGAAACTTCTTCTGGAAGTGTCCGTAGGCATCCTGATCTTTCCCAAGCTAATAGCATCTTCTAGTTGTATTCCCGCCCCAATAAGTGCTTTAAAATTGGCATAATAATTGCCAACCATGCGATCGTAGTAAATCGGTTGTAGGTTCTTGATCACTATCTGCACTTGATCTTCTATGGGTCTGTCCACCATCAAAGATGCTTTATTACGCCATCTCGAGATGTAAGCGGAAAACCTCTCTTGAACTTCTTGCTTGGTCATCTTGAGATCCCTTTTGGTCACATCTACCTCAGTGTTATAGTTATACTGCTTCAGGAATGCTTTACAGAGGTCCTCCCATTTGCTTATCTTGCTCTCATCCATGGTCATGAACCACCTCAAAGCTCCTCCAGATAAAGTTCTTTAGAATAATTGGGTCATTAATTCAGGCTCAATCCCCATAGGTTCCAGCATCCTCACATAGATCTTCAGGTGAGTCGTGGGACATCATGTTCTACTAAACTTCTTGATATCTGGCATTTAAATTTTTCAGGCAAACGGGCTTCGAGGAATAAAGACATGCGATCTAAATTCCAATCGTCCTCTTTCTTCTTCATGGCTTTCAAGAGGTCCTCCAGTCTTCTAAGTCTCTCCCCATCTCCTTTATATTCTCACGCCACCGAATCACTGTCCTGAATTATCACCATATTATGCTCGCCATCCGGTTTTGAATTTTGTCCCCTATTACTCCCAGGGGACACCATCTTCCCTTTCTTCAGGGCTTGGAGTGCTTCCATGATATTCGGATCCTTGAGTAAGTTCAGAATTTCCTCAGGCACTTTGGCACCATTTTCCTCACTCATGTTGTCCTAATATTTAAAGGACCGGTGTCAGGGTCTTCGACTCCCTAGGGCCTATCCCACACATGTCTTTCCGGATTTATATATGGAGGAATGAACGAGGGGGCACCTCATGTATTTCTACTTGAACTCACAACAACAAGCACTCAAATACACACAACACCTATTGATTCATCATGCATGGGATGCTCAGGGTATGCAGCTGGTTGGGGGCTAAAAAGACTGCCGCTAAGGAATAGTTTGGCCTACTCACATGTGATAAAGGATATTGCGTGAGGTCCAAGGCCCATTAATCCCTATCATTGCATGAGCAGCGAGAAACCGGTTCACACAAGCTACTATCGCTTAAAGAAAGCATTGTAGTGGACTTGGATCCCCTGGCCCTCTTACTGTAGAGGCTTCACAACATTTACCATGAATGCAAGGCACTTATGATGACACATAAAAAGGCATACAGAAATTCAATAACTGCACAAAGTTTCTTGAACCCTCAAAGTCCCCAGTGGAGTCTCCAGCTGTGAATACCCGACCCAAAATCACTTGGGCCTATTCACCTTTCCTTTACACCTTCATTATAACCGTCATCCAACATCTTTGGGGTCGCTACCCAAATTTTATTAAGGGACAAAAACTTGGGAAAAACCCTTCATGTGACTCCATTTAGACAACCGGATAACGAACCAAATATGCTGGACCCGGGGATTCGTCATGGATGGGAAGGTGTTAGGCACCCACCCATATTGGGGCGAAACTTTATGCAATTAGAGGATTTTGTATGCCTTGTACAAGTGTGCAAGTGTGAGCACCAAAACACATGATAACTGAATATTAAAAAGAAGGGGGAGAAGAAGAAGATTGGGCTTGAGTTTCCACCACTAGAAACCACCTATGTACCCCGGAAACCGGGTTCAAAGCCCACGTAGTTCTTAATATGACATCACAACAATCACATCATCATCAACATCAACATCTCAACAATAATTGGTCAGACAAAAAGGGATTAGGATTACCTCTTCTAGCCCTCCTTTAGCTCCTTGGTTTGAGTTGTGCCTCCCACACAATTTCCTCCCACTCCTCAACTCAATCTTGGAGTTCTTCTTGATTTTTCCCTTTTGCTGCCTATAATGGATGATGCTACCCACAAAATTCTACCAGAGTGTTGCCTATGGAACTATTTCTTAAGCCTGAAGAATAGAGTTTCTCCAAGCCTCAAAGCTTTATGAAGCATGTTTGTGTAATAGAATATGTCCTTTGAAATGTGAGAGGAGGGTCCTATTTATAGTGTTCTGGGTAGCCTAGGGGCGTGGACCAACTTAATGATCAAGGTAATAGCCAAAAATCTGGGCCAAAATCGAGTAGAATCAGATTACGGGCGAAAATCGGGGGAGAAAACGCGTCTCTGGGTATGCATGACCGCCATGGCCGGCGGTCATCCTATGGATGACAGCCAGGCCAGGCGGTCATGGGTGGAAGACCGCCCAGGCCCGGCGGTCATCCCGAGATGACCGCCCGCGCCTACGCGTCTCACCCGTTCTTTCCTTTTTGGGTCCCGATTCTCCCCTAATTCCTCCCTGATTGATCCTACCGCGTAATTAACCTCTAGACTGCTCAGAATCCTCTGCTTTCTTGATTACTACTCCTCTCAATCATCTCCTAATTGACTAACTACACATTAATTCCTCATTTAAAGCCAAAATCATACCAAAAATATTCTTGCTATTAAGGAATGATTTAACTCTGATTTTCTACGAAAATCAGAGCTAAATTTGTCTGCAAGCAAGGTGTTAATGGGCTGTGCAACTCTGAAGAAAAGTCCATACCTTATTAAATTGGACCCTTACATTTATCCTCAACCCAAGAATAAATATAATTGGGTTTAATAAATAAACAAGCCCAAATTTAATAAGATAAAATATATTTTAGCAATTTAGTCCTTAACATATCCTATGATTAAATTGTCTCATTAATCCTAGGCACATAAAAAGTCTTAATTACTATAACGTATAAATTCTACTAAAATTAAACCCCATCCATGCTTCAACCCAAGACTAACTCATCAACCTTATGATTCAAACATGTCTGGAGTCTAATCTCAATATAATTTTTATGGGTCAAATTTGGATGTTCACAGTCTGACATATGGCTCAATAGAAAAAGTAGTTTATTGGATTGGATCCAAACTGACTCTGTTGTCCAAAGAAAAGCGGTTGTGGCAGATTTTGTATCAAAGGAAGTTCATGGAATCGGGAGGTTTTGTCTAACCAGCTTCCACCGAGTTTGGGAAATATTCTGAACTCGACGCCAATTTCCTCGAGCAAAATAAGGGCCAAGTTAGCCCATTTGGATTGCAAATGCTAAAGGCATGTTCTCGATCAAATCAGCTTACAAAGTATTAGAAGAAGACAACTGAAGCCCCAAGTTGAAATTGTGGGGAATGGTTTGGAGGTGGAAAGGTCTAGCCAGAGTACCCTCAATGTTTTCAAGCCCCTGAATCAGTCCTTCATGTATTACGAGACTAGTGGTTGCTAGAGATATAAGGTTGGCACTAAGCAATTTCTCACTTACTGCTGACTTCTTCTCCTTATCACAATAAGATTGGTTGCTAAAAAACAAAATGCGCAGGCTGTTGGGAAGAATGGAACAGCATCTTTTTCGTTACATGTTGGCGTCTTTGGTCATGGCGCAACAAATTGATATTTGACCCGAAGAGAACATCGCAAACTCAATTTGAAGCAGAAAAATTTTTGCAAAAGGGCGTAGGGCACAGGTTGCAGTGCCTCCAATGTCAAGAAGCAATGTATATGCTCTCTGTACCCCGATCGCATAGTTGGATTCCACCAATCAGAGGAGCTTGCAAGATGAATGTAGCTAAGGCCAATCTCCCGCCTGAGCAAGGCACCTTTCTGGGAGGTATTTGTCGCGATGCTGAGGGTAGATGGAAATCAAGTTTTGTATTATCTTTAGACCCAGGAATGTTCATCCTAGCTGATCTTTTGGCTATCCGACAAAGACTGCTCTTAGCTAGGAACAATGGCATACAGACTTTATGCTTGGAAACTGAATCCAAAACAGCCTTGGAGTGGCTTGTGGATCCGGTTGTATGGGATGAAGATGTTGAAGCATCATTACTTGCTACAATCTCTAGAAAAATCTAGTCTAGAAAAATCAATATATTTTATATGCATTAAATAAAAAATCAACATAAAGATTAAGATATTTTTGTAAGCATTTAATGATAATCTTGAAAAATCTAATAGAATATCTAGAATTAGTTAAAATATTATATAAATATTTAATGCTAGTCTAGAATGTTTGTTGTAAACATTTAATGCTAAGTCCGTGATGTAACTATAAATAGAGTTATAGTAATGCAAAATGTGTGTGCTTTCCTGAATATTGCCAAGCATGTCCTCTGTTTTTTTATATGTTTTTGGCAAATCCTTCATCCCTTTAGTTTCTTGCATAGATTAGATATTCACACAAACCTTTCTCAAATACACCATCCTATAATTTTTTTCTTGAGAAGACTATTAGAGGGTGGCAGCAGAAATTTAACTGCTGCAAACAAGTTCAATCTCTTTCCACTTATCTTTTGTAGCAGCTCAAAACTTAGCTAACATAGCCCCATCTTTTTGTAAGGGGCTGAGCATTCTTAATTCCCTTCACGTGTAATTAATGAGTTCCTGGGAAGACAGCTGTGAGGCCAGTGTTTTGTATTTTGTAATTATTTTGATATAGTATATATATCATTTCCAGGTTTTGTCCAAAATTTGACAACTACTACCATACTAAAAATTTGGTGCAATTCTTTTTTGCTTCTTGAGCAATACAATACACGTTCAGAAACGTATATGTATGGCGACACTCCAACCAAAACTCTTGACCTTCAAAGGCAACACAAATCAAGACAATGACAAGTGCTCTAGAATATTTCCAGCTTGATCTCATTTCTTTGACATAATAAATTCCCCGAGCTGTAGAGCAATCCATTAAGTCCAAACAGATTTTGATTATTAATATCTCCAACCTATATCTTGATTAATATAAAGATGAAGAAAAAAACAAAACATTCGAGGTATCTATGCCACATGGAAAGTCAACGGCTTGCAAAGCTCAGATTATATCTTGCTCCATTATTGAAATTACTTACAAGTTTCTTTTTTCTGGGAACTGACGGAAAGACTTTGAGTTTCTTTATTAAGTCACATACCAAGCTCTCTCCCCAATTTCCACACACAGGCACACACATCTCATGGAAGATATCCAGAAAAATGAAGAGGATGAGCTACTATCATCCCTTCCCAAGATATGGACAGCGGGATTAGGTTACTTGTACAACTACCAGGGGTTTTGGTGCCCCTCTCTTGGGATTCACGGCTCAGTTTCATGTCAAAAGCACTTCAAAGCACAAAACACAGACACAATCATTTCTACCTTTCCAAAATCAGGTACTATTTGGTTGAAAGCTTTGTCATTTGCTATCTTAACTCGCACACAATATTCGTCAACCTCTCAAAGTCCCCTGCTCTCCTTCAACCCCCACGATCTTGTACCTTTTTTAGAGTATAAACTCTACAGAAACAAGCAAATCCCCGACCTATCTGCATTCCCATCCCCCAGAATATTTGCAACCCACATACCATATCCATCGTTGCCAGACTCCATCAAGAACTCAACCTGTCGGGTGGTTTATTTGAGCAGAAACCCATTTGATACTTTTGTTTCCTTCTGACATTTTGTAAACAAAGGTGTAGGTCAGACACTTCCCCTCGAGGAGTGTTTCGATAAGTTTTGTGAGGGAGTCTCAGCATTTGGACCCTTTTTTGACCATGTGTTGGGGTACTGGAGGCAGAGCTTGGAAAGACCAGACAAGGTCTTGTTTCTTACATACGAGGACCTGAAGGAAGACAGCAGCACACAGATGAAAAGGTTGGCAGAGTTTTTGGGGTGTCCTTTCTCTTTGGAGGAAGAGAGGGATGGAGTGATAGAAGATATATCCAAACTATGCAGCTTCAACATCTTGAAAAATATGGAGCATAACAAGACTGGTCAGTCTATAGAAAGATTAGAGAACAAGATTTTATTCAGGAGAGGCGAAGTAGGAGATTGGATCAATCTTCTTACCCCAGGAATGGTGGAACGCTTAAACAACATCATGGAAGAGAAGTTAGCTGGTTCTGGCTTAGTGTTCAAGATTCGACCCTAATTAATTTGGACTACCCCGTGTTGTTTTTACTAGTCGTGATGTGTCCTTCCCCTTTTGTGTGCTCTTCATAATTTTCAGACCTCTCTTCCAGAAGAACATTTGATATAAAAATTTGTAGTTTACTGCTACACATTTACGATTTGTGATCTTGTACAAGTTGATATGCTACTTGGTCTTTGAATTCGAGTGAATCAAATCACCAATTTCTTCAAGTGTGTGCCTAGGATTACTTATTTGTAATTCAACATCAAAAAAGTGGAGGAGCAACGATCTTAAAATTCAAGCTAGGTTAAGATTTGTAAATGTGGTTAACTGGTTTGGATATGCACACTACCAATTCCTTTTCTTACGGCAGTCAACCGAAAGAAAACTGGAAGACATTTCTTACGTCTTTCTTACGGCGTCCTTTCTACAGTTTTCTTACGGCGTATGTCCGTAAGAAGTTTGCGAGATCTACCATTAATTTTCTTACGGCGTATGTCCGTAAGAAGTTTGCGAGATCTACCATTGCGCAATCTCAGCTAATAACTTACAAATATGATTCTTTGACAGATAGAGTTAGGAAATAAATCTACAAGAGATCATGAACTCAAACTATTTCCAGAACTTTCTAAATTACAAAAAGAAAAACTAGAATAACATGAAAACATGGTTAGAAGGGAAAGAAAAAGTCGAGCATATCATGCTTACAATAAATTCGACACAGATTCTATTGTACAACAACCCTTTATACCAGGTAAATATCTTAAGAAGGAATATGCACTAAGAACTAACTAATATGTGATAAAAATCTATAACAAAGGGCACGTTAAAGTTTCCCGTACGTTCTCTTTTTAAGTTTTTTTTTTTAAATTTTAATCCCTTGATATATAAATTATGACATAATACTCATTTTAACATATATAATCAATCATAACAATTCCAAGCCAAAATAAAAGACTATAATATAACTTTCCACCGGTACCAATATATAATTTTCTCTTGCTAGTAATTGCTTAGAATTTTTTTGCTCTCTACCTTCTCCCTGGTTTTCTGGAGATTTTCTATGGCACAGGACAATCAAATATTTACCTTACGATATCTCTGTTGGAAATCATTTATAATATATGTGGTTAACAGCCAAGAAAGAGTAAGTGGACTAATAATATCCATTGTTAAAAAACAGAACGCTTATCTGCATATTATAAAAAAAAAACACATGCCGGCCATCAGAAAGTCGGATTACCTCCTTAGATCTAATTCAGTAGTGACCTCCATTAAATTGATTTCTTGTGCATTCTAAACTTTTGTGATTATCAAAGAAAGAAGATACATAAAGATGGCAAAAGGGTTCAATGCATGTTTGGCTTTCTGCCTAATAACTGTGGTGATGGTTCAACAAATCACAGCGGAATGTGAGCAGAGTTGCGTGTCAGGGTGCAATGACAGGTTCTCCTCCAGGACCTTGTGCGAGCACTTCTGCATTTTCCATGAATGTAAGGTAGACGGGAATCTCAAGCTTCTGTCAGCTAGTCAAGGTAAGCCATGAATCAATATATTGGAAGATAGACGAGGGTTTGTTTTGACATAATATATATTATCTGCAAATTTTAACATTGTCTGTCTCTTCCTGCAGAGGCTGAATTTAGAATGATGGAAGAAGCCTTGAAGAAAGAATGGAAATGATATTGATGCGGTTGAAGAAACTAGCAACTTTTTCTGCGGAATGTAGTTGTGTCAAGACAACAAATAAAAACTTTATAAAGAATATGCCAAGAGAGCATTGATTTTCTTTTTTTTTTTTTCCCTACTTATTCTACTATTTTTTTGTATGTATTGGTTGTAATATATCGAGCAATAAAAGGACCGAAACTCCCATTAGGGAGAGATAAGCTCCACTAATTATGGGATGAAGTCCTCATTTGAATATTGGAGCTTAACCTTGATTTTTTTTCTCATCTTTTACTTGGTAGTTGTGATGCTAGATAAAGGGTCGGGCCTCTCATCCTTAGAAGCTCTATAAGCTGTGTAATGATATACACCCATATATTCCGCAAAATAGAAGAAACCTAAACAAAAATTCTGTCATCAAAGCTAAACTGATGGCAGTATTATTAATCCACTAACTAATACTCCCACAAAACACAGAAGTAAACTAAATTAAAGCTTTGGAACCAAAATTGGACAGATTCTAAATTCTTAGACCACGATTATAAAGCAGCACACGTGAAAGCTGTGAAAGGGGACGATGTCAAAAAGCCCAACCCCGAATCATAAAACCAATGGGCTTCCTTCAAGCCCAGTTAGAAAATGATGAACAAAAACTACTACTGCTAGTCTGCTACTCTCTCTCTCTTCCCGCTAACTCGTCAACCGAACCAGAGGTTTAACCAGCAACTCACACGTGCCTGTCACACGAACAGATCTTCTTCCATTCAAGAAGGAATCACAAGATCCAAGCACTGACCACCATCTCCCTCACTCTCACGCACGCACACACACTACTCCCCTTCCCTCATTTCTCCCTTCTTCCCCCAAATCCGTTCCCTCGGAATTCAAATTCACCGCCAAATTCTGATCCCCTTTCCACTCCTCCGCCCCGGCCATCATGGCTTTCATGGCGGTCCTGGAGTCCGATCTCCGCGCCCTCTCCGCCGAGGCCCGCCGCCGTTACCCCGCCGTCAAAGACGCCGCCGAACACGCCATACTAAAGGTCACCTCCCTCTGTCCTATATCCTTCGCACCTTCTCTTAAATGTGACGTTTCGTTTCGTTTGATTCGGCATTGCCGTTTTCTTTTCTTTCTACAGCTGCGGACGCTGTCGGGGCCGAGCGAGATCGCACTCAACGAAGACATTCTCCGGATATTCTTGATGGCGTGCGAAGTCAGGACTGTGAAGCTGAGCGTGATCGGCCTCTCCTGCTTGCAGAAGCTCATATCGCATGACGCCGTCGCGCCTTCCGCCTTGAAGCAGATCCTCTCCACTCTTAAAGACGTAAGTTACGAGTTCATCATTTTTTAGTTCCGTTTTCGAAACCTATCAGAAAACGGAGGAATTAACATGCGTTATTATTGTTCTTTTTTTTTTTTTGGTTTGTTGAGTAGCATGCGGAGATGGCGGACGAGACATTGCAATTAAAAACGCTGCAGACGATATTGATCATATTCCAGTCGCGGTTGCATCCCGAAACTGAGGTGATTCGACGTTTATAACTTGCTTGGCATAATCCTGGTAGTCTACAGTATTTGTACAGTAGGAGAAATAATGCGCTAGAGCTAGAATGCTAGTCTAGTATTATTCTATATATCGTGTGAAGCTCCTTTCTAGCTCTTGAATAATCCTGATTCTTCTTAGTGCCAAAGCTGAAGTTAAAATATACTGCTTTGGGTCTTATCTACGAATCTAAAGTTGCAGAGTTATTGAGGTGAATTGTGACTCGTTTGGTTTGGAATATCTCGCTGCCTTGATGAAAAGTGCTGTTTTTACCTGCAGACATGTTTGTCTAGGCAGTAAATGCCATGTTATGTAGATGGAAGTTTCACGGTGTTATTTGGTTTTAGTTTTTTTTTTTTTTCCAATTAAGGAGAGAGATTGGATTGTTTGATATCTTTCTTTCCATCCATTGTCTTCATGTTACATTGAGGTTTTAGTAGGCGGGACCAGTGAATTTCATTTTTCAGCTGTTTTCATGTGCTCCTTGGGAAAAAATGCTGGTCCTTTTAGCACCACTATTGTTATTTCTTTTATATGCATCATCATCACTGAGATAATGCTGTAAATTGGTTGATAATTTAAGCCTAATTTTTTCTGCTTCCGACAAGTTCATGTTGCGGCTTTTATTGGATGCTATTTATATAACTGTTGAGATATATTGTTTGGAAAAGAATTAATATCCTTCTTTGTTGGAAAGAGTTGTCATTGCGCTAAAGCCAGAGTGAATTATAATAAGAGGATATGGTACTGCTTAGAGATTGGAAATATACTGAAATGACAAACCAGCTAGCATCAGCCTGCCTTTCTACCTGTGCTACATTACCTCTAAAACACAAAACTGTAAGCATGTATGGTGGAACATCAGAGATAAGCTAAAAAAGAAGAATGCATAGCATATGTCAAAGAGAAGGTAACTATTGTCATGGCTGCCTTGGATACGTGCTTGAAATTTACCATTAACTTGTACGTCCATGGGGAAGTGGGAAGGAGTGCGTAGATGCTGAAAATTTTTATGTGGAGCTTGTCAATTAAAATTTTTCAATAATTTTTTTTATACTGCTATACGTGCTTGAGTTCGGGTCTGATAATATGTAATGTGAATGGTATCTTAGCCCGAGTTTGGCAGTTTGCCGTTTGACTTTTTTGTATCTTTTGATCGTATATGACACTCTGATATAGGCTATGGAACAGATGTTTCGTAACAGCTGTCTTAGCCATGACAAGTAATTCATGGAATTGATGCCATAGTTATGCCTCTCATTTTATTTTGACTTGCTCTGTATTCCGGTTTTTCTTTGTTCGGTTAGGGGGGAAGTTACTTGCTGTTTTGCCTGAAAAATTCTTATTCCTCTCAGGCTAATATGGCACAAGCTCTGTATATATGTCTTCGGCTCCTTGAACACAGCCGATCCTCTGACAGTGTGCGAAAGTAAGCTATATTATTGGAAAAAAATATTACATGTGCCCTGCCCTTATGTTATTTTATAATTGTTGAATTTTCGAGCTTCTAGATAAATGAATGGATGACTGCCTACAGTTTTTTCTTCAAGTCTTATATAATCGTATCATTTTCCAGTACTGCTGCAGCTACCTTCAGACAGGCAGTTGCTTTGGTTTTTGATCATGTCGTTCATGCTGAGTCTCTTCCGGCGGGAAAGTTTGGTTTTGGGGGTTATACTTCTCGGTCCAGCTCAGTCACTGGTGATGTGAATCGCAGTATCAATAACTCAGAGTATGTAATTCGTTTAAGGGAATCTTATGTAACTAAAATAGCATGTTATGATGATCTGATGCTTCCATGCATTACATAATATCTATACTCCTGTGGGTGTGATTTTGCCTTTCTGGAGTTCTTACTCGGATCAGTTGATAATAAGCTTGATTTTTGTACTTCTTCATATGGAGTGGGACAGGAATTTAAAGGATCCTATTTTATATGCGTCATCAGGTCACTAGGGCATGAACCTACTTCTGGAGGACCTTCACGGATGAGGGAAATCATTACAACTGCTGGAAAACTTGGACTTCGCTTGCTTGAAGACCTGACAGCTCTTGCTGCAGGTGGATCTGTATGTGCTAATTGAAACTATTTAACAGTCTCCCTTTTTATATTTCTTATCTTGCGGTTATGGTTTTGGGGGGTGAGGTATTATTAACTGTGTTACTAGTGGTGCATTTCAATATTTTTCTCTGTACTTTCACCAGTGGGCTTGTCTTTAAGGGATAGTGTTTGCACCCTCTACAAACAGAGACAGTTTTGAGCCTCGTTATATAGCAATGGAAAATGAAGGGTATTTTAATATGTTTCCCTTCTTCCTTGCAGGCCATTTGGTTGCGTGTCAATTCTGTCCAGCGAATATTTGCACTTGATATCCTTGAGTGAGAAACTTGTTACCCAAATTGAGTTGTCCCTTGTTTTCTCTGTTTTCCTGACATCAATAGTTCATATAAGTACACTTTATACTGAGCATGTTTCTAAATGCCGATTGATGCTATAAACTCAAATAAAGGGGTAGATACTTGGTAAGTTGATATGCTGCATGTGTGTGTGTGTGTAGCAAACTGATGGTACTTATCTCGCCCAATGAAGAGAATAACATATTTATATGCTTGCAACTTGAATGTAAATTTGGATTTTTCCTTTAGATTTGGTTACCATGTTACTTGATAATGCTTTGCTGGGAATTTTTCACTTACTGTCCGTGCGCGAATAACATAGAGTCTGTCTTACAGTGCTAGCAAAAGAAGTGCATCTGTGGTATACCCATATCATAGCGTCTTACCTAGCCAGGGATTTCTGTCTAATTCTTTTAGTTACTTCGGTTCTGCAGATTTGTTCTGGCCAATTATGTCGTTATTTTCAAGACTTTGGTTCCTTATGATCAGGTGATTCACAAGAATAGTTTTGAGAAGAATGTTTATCTCCCTTCTTTTATTAAGCATGCAAGTAGCATTAATGCAGTTGTAAATGTTTTGGTGGAAAATTGTTAGGTTTTGCGTCACCAGATATGTTCACTATTGATGACTTCACTTCGTACCAATACTGAGGTAGTTTATCTTTTTAAACAAGAAGATATTTTGCTTTATGCTCTTCTACGAATATTTTATGCCAGCTTATGATGAACGCATCTATTACTTCATTTCATTCAACTTGATTCAGCTTGAAGGAGAAGCGGGTGAGCCTTCTTTTCGTCGGTTAGTCTTGCGGTCAGTTGCTCATATTATTAGGCTATACAGCTCCTCCCTCGTTACTGAGTCTGAGGTATAGTCAACTACTATTTAATTTTACGCTTGGTCTAATATCTTCTGGGTGCCTGAGAAAAGCAAATGCATAGTTTCTTTTGGCATTTGTCAAATTATTTTTCAGAGCATAAATTACCTAGCAAAACATTCAAAAGGTTACTATTAAGTTCTAAGAGTGATTGAAAAAAAACCATAACTGTGCTGTATCTTAACAGTAGGGTTTTTCTTTTCTTAATTTGGGAAGAGAGTATATCTGCTTGTTCTTCATTCAATATAGTTTTGACCGATGTGAAGCCCCAGGCAATAAGACTTTCTTCTGCCTTGTCGAACTCTATATTTGAACTGTTCAGTTTTTGTTTTTATGGTTATGCTTTTTATGCTTGTGGCTTTTCTCTTGAGAAATTCATATCACAGATGAATGCAGAATTTCTCATTTCATAATGGCCAGAATGTACGTGTAACCATGATATTTCTTTGCATTGAAACATTGCATTATTTCCTTCTATACAGATAGCAACTACTTTGATCCACTAGTGGTGAATAATATGCTCCTTGGTCTAATGTAAGACTTATCGCTGTGCATTTTCACTTTCTCAAGTTATGACTAATCATTCATTTTTTTTAAAAATAGAGCAACTAAATGTTTATTGAACATATTATTTATTGATTTCTTTTTTTGCCTTTTCTTTCTTAGTATGGAAGTTCTTTACATTAGTGTCATTAAAGTTTGTAATATAATTTTGTCAATATTTTTGCTGGGTTTTACCTGTAGCCATTAATTCTTACCTTGTTAGGATTTAGCTTTTCTCAATAAATTGGAGGCGTACTTGACTAATTTAATAGGATTGCGTCCCTAAAAATGTGTGTATATTTATAACTTGTTTCTTTACTTTGTGGTTTATTTCTTAAAATTAATTAAAAGGATTACAACTTAAACTAATTTAGCATTAACCTACGTTTGACCTAGATAATTGGGTGCATAATTTGTAAACTGTTTCTGAAAATCTCACTACTCCAAATACTGCTCTTTGCTAAAGCAGGATTAATTAACTATTTTACCTCTAGTGATCAGAAAGCACTGCAGAACACAGCACAGCAGGATGAAACAGAGCCTTAGTTCTCTTAATCTTTCACATTCTGTTTCTTTTGTTGTTCTTAAACTTCCAACTTGACATCTTTTGAAATATAATTTTTTGTAAAATGATGAAAATTAAAAACTGTAAACATTTTAATATAAGAAAGGGGGGATATGTTTGTAAACTTTAAAAACTTTGTTGGGGGGTTTATATATCGTAGATAGATACTAGGGGGTGTAGTTGGGTCATTTTACCCTCTTGTTTCCAATGACTAAAAATCACTTGCTTCACCAACTACGCAAATGAATTTAACAATTTGTATAATATAAGAAAAATCTTGAGCTATAAAATTTTGGTTCAAATATACCTGAAGAAGAGGTGCAACTTCTTCCTTGTAGGCTGCCTTTAAATTTTCTCTAATATGTGAATTTAGGTTATTGCTCAAACCGTATTGTTTGTTCTTTCCTGCATTATGATCTGTTCTGTCCTGTATACCAAATTAACCATTGCTCATTTTTTCTTGTCTTAGTTTCCTATTAGGACTGTAACCCACATCCTCCCTCAATTATGGTTTGGGAGCCAGTTTATCCAAATAATCTCTTGCAAACGTCTCTTTCACACTTTGCCAACATGGTCTATGAGATTCTACCATATTCTATTAGTATATGCCTGCACACCAATGAAACTATCCCCTCATGCAGGTTTTCCTTAGTATGCTTGTCAAGGTGACTTTCCTTGATCTGCCATTATGGCATCGCATTCTTGTACTTGAGATCTTGAGGGTAAGCTCTACAATGTTGGTGACGACTAACTTGTTGCTATAAGAGATCAAAACTGGATATGATATTTTAGTTTCTGCAACATGACAGGGCTTTTGTGTGGAGGCGCGGACATTAAGAATTCTTTTCCAGAACTTTGATATGTAAGCGTTTGTAGCTTATGTTTGCATCTTTTCCTTTGTGTTTGAAGTGCATATATGTTGTCAAACAGTCCTCCCTCTCTTTTGGTGGTCAGCAATTAGTTAGAACTTTATTAGATGGCGTAAGTGTGAACTATGAATGGAGTGGAGTGGAAAAACTAATGGATGAACTGTGCATGTTGGTACTTTTTAGTGTGGTGAGGATGGAGAAATGGGGGTGGGGTATGTGTGTGTGTGTTGGTGTTGGGGGATGCAGAGTTTTTGTTTCAGAGGAAATCACACCTTTTTTAAAAAAATATTATGTGTGTTGGTGTTGGGGGATGCAGAGTTTTTGTTTCAGAGGAAATCACACCTTTTTTAAAAAAATATTATCATGTTGAGAGGTTTTTTTTCCCCTTCTGCTGTAGTTTTACTTCAAGTTTATCACAAGAACACTTTTTATGTTTCGCATTCTATAACTATTGCTTGCATCCATTTTCTAGGCATCCCAAGAACACAAATGTGGTGGAGGGTATGGTTAAAGCACTCGCTCGAGTTGTTTCAAATGTCCAGGTGAAAGAAACATTGGCACTTGCTTTACTGTGTTTTGTGCGGAAGGCATTCCGCTTTGTGTACTAGGCCTATTTCTCCTATTCTAGTGGTCCTTACCTGTGCGCTCATGGTCTTTGTGGCATCAATTTTACGTATCGGGCAATTTCTGATGTCTATGACACTCAACTACCACAAATTTTAGGGCTGTTGCTGTGATTGGTGGCTGCATATGGGTCTTTAAATTGTTTGTTTGGAAATGCTGGCCTCTGCTTCATTGCATAGTTTTTCTTGTGCCTTTCGTCGCTGCAAAAACCCTGTTGGATATGCTGTTAAAGTTTTGCACGTTGTGGTGGCTTCATGTGGGGCAATCAAGCGTCTAAGTTTCACTAGAGTAATACAAGTGCTACCAATCAAGCATCTAAGTTTTACTAGAGTAACACAAGTGCTACTTAATTGCACAGTTTGCATTGACACCGTTTCTTCCGCTTTGAACCTCTGGCAATTCTCTGAGTTTTGTGAAAGTTATCACCCAAGCAACTGTAAATGGCCTTCCAGGATTGCCTACATTAATGAATTTGTTGGAGATGTTGAATAATTGTAACTAGCACCATGCTCTTGCTTTTTTTCTGGGGTACATATGCCACATATAATTCAAAAGGAAAAGCATATACGATTTGGTGATGAATAGATTAGCAATTAACTGAGACACAAAAGATGAAAATGATGCACACTACAATATATGTCACAATTTTGAAAACTTTTTCAGTAATTAGTTTGCTTTTATTTATTTCCAGAATAGTTTGAGAAATGTGATCTATTGTGACCAGCCATTGAGTTAAATTTTTTTGTAGTTTAATGTGTTTACTATTGTTTATCGTTTTGAGTTAAGTTTCTGGGAATGATGGCGATCTAATGTCCCAAAATCTTGAATTCAGAGATAATGTGTTGGGTTCACCTTAAGGACCATGAAATAATCATCTACTCTTTCCTTTAAAAAAATGGTCAAAGAGAAAAATCACTACCACCTATCCTTCGATTTAGTAGAGTTACAGAGCTGAATGGGGGATCTTGGACTTAATCTGGGTTGTCTTACCAAGGTAATCAATTTTATATGCTAGGTTCAAGAAACCAGTGAAGAGAGCCTGGCAGCTGTTGCAGGGATGTTTAGCAGCAAAGCCAAAGGTAATCACTTGTTTCAGTGAAATAGTGAATATATTCTAACTACCATGCGATTTAGTTGTGTCTTTTTACCATGAAATTCTTAACGCTTTACAAGTATAACAAAATCATTTGGTGTCTTACTTGATGAAATACCATTGCCTTTTGCATTCTTATTTGAAGTTTGGTGTCACATTCTGCTTATCTTACTACCATTGTTGTTTCTGAAAATATATCTTCCCATTTTAGAGATGACTAAATAAAACATTCCTATTCATCTTCCTGCACGAGAAAGGTAATTTTTTTTCCTTTTTGATACTGGCATGTCATTTGACATTGAGGTTAAGATATGCAATGTTTTTCTTGGTGATGTATGCCGAACTGAAAATTGATAGCGCCTCCATGAACTTCCTATGTCTAACTAGGTAACAGATAGAAAAGGAGGAAGAAGGCAGGCTTTCTTTTGGAGCTTGTCTGGGTTGTAAATATTTTGATTTTTTAGTGATACAAACATCATTCTTTCAGATTAAACCAAAAAAAAAACTAGACTGATGCTCTTGTTTGAATTCTGATCACACATCATTGGCTTAAGATGCAATTCAATTGTTGTGGAACTTTGTCTTGGGAGTGAGAGAAATCCTGCAGTTCTGGTTTAATGCTTTGTTTCTTCGTTCCTATAAATGATTATGGTTCTTTCATCCTGCAGGGGTGGAATGGAGTCTGGATAATGAAGCATCTAATGCTGCCGGTGTTTTGCTTGCTAGTGAAGCCCATTCCATAAGCTTGGCAGTTGAAGGGCTGTTGGGTGTTGTTTTCACTGTGGCTACTTTGACCGACGAGGCTGTAGATGATGGGGAGGTAAGTTACTAATTATATGCCTCTCTTCTTATTTATCTGGGAAAAGATGGCCTTATTGTCTGTTGTTACAACTAGATCGAGTCTCCCAGATATGAGTATGATCCTGCAGCAAAAAGTACCGGGAAAACTGCAGTTCTTTGCATTGCAATGGTTGATTCATTGTGGTTGACAATTCTCGATGCTTTGTCACTTATTTTGTCAAGGTTTGTCTAATTTCTCTGCTAAAAAAGGTTTCATAGAGGTATAAAATCAGCTCTGTTAATATTTGACTGGAACATGATGCGGTAGGTCACAAGGTGAGGCTATTGTATTGGAAATACTGAAGGGGTACCAGGCATTCACTCAGGTAACCAGGATTATTATGTCTTGCAACTTTGAGTTTGTACAGTTCTGTTTCTTTTGTGTCACATGAATGTCATTTTCTTTTTGGTTATTACAGTTATAGTTATAGTTTCTTCAGAGACTTGAATTCATTTACCATACAGTGTGTGCTGATGGTTTCTCGGTATATTCCTCAGGCCTGTGGGGTTCTTCATGCTGTTGAACCTTTAAACTCTTTTCTAGCTTCACTTTGCAAATTCACGATCAATTTTCCAAATGAGGCTGAAAGGAGGAGGTAAGCTTCAAACTTTGTGGTCCAATCATTAGTGTCGTTGTAAGTCCATATTAAGTACTTATTTATCTAATGATGCCTGCATAATGGACTATTCTGCTCTTCTTTGATAAATGTTGCTTTATCTTTCTAGGGAAAGGCCATTTGTAAAAAAAATAACAGTAGTGCTTGAATTGGCAGTAACAGACACTAAAGTTCATGAAAAACCCTGTATCATCTTCCTTAACGTGTTAGAAAAGCGACCTTGATTTATCATGGTAAGGTAGGGGATATGCCCGTATGACAAAAAAGTAATTCATATTCTCCTGAATTTGGCATGCCTGCCTTATTCAGTAAGGCATGGTTTTTAGGTTATTGACAGAATCTTTCTTTCAATGCTTTCAGTTTTGGAATATTAAACTTCATCTTTAGCATTTTCAGCATGGATGCTTTATTACGATGCACACAACTTTAGTCACTTTAGTAATACACTTCAGTATCGAAATTATGGAATAATATTGTGCTTTCTGCAGTGCAGTGCACTCTCCCATTCCAAAACGCTCCGAGTCACTATCTGAACAGAGGGAGAACATTGTCCTTACTCCCAAGAATGTGCAGGTATGTGGTTTGCCTCTGTATATGTATTTTTTTTAACTTTTGATCTTTATTTGCTTTTCAGTTTATTCTGTTTATAATGCTCTTTGCTTGTTTGAAATGACTGCAAATTTTGTTCACACTGCACTTGCAACTCAGGCCTTAAGGACCCTTTTCAATATTGCTCACCGGTTGCACAACGTTTTGGGGCCATCTTGGGTCTTGGTATGTTTTCCTTCTAATCTAGCATCTATTAGCGTGTCACAAAGTAGACAATACAATAATGTTTCATAAAAATGCAGGTATTGGAAACTTTAGCAGCTCTAGACCGGGCAATCCATTCTCCTTATGCCACCACACAGGTACTTTTGGAAATATCTTTTTAAGTTGAGATCTGAATCATGGTTGCTCTGACTTTATATGCATAACCTACAGTTGTTGAACATATTTCATGATGATAATTTCTCTTCTAGAGATGTCCACTAATGAGATGTTGTGGGGTTAAATCAACTATAATTGTTCAGGCACAGGCTATAAGCTTGTGAATAGTCCTCCAATTGCGATTGTTTTCTGAAGAAACGTAGACATCTCTTTTGACCATGGGCTGAATCTGAGTGTCCACCTTGTCAATTACCTGGAAGTTTGAGGTGTTTAGGGATAATAGTTTCGGGATTTACTGGACTTAATCATGATAGGCCCTTAAATTTTCACTGGTCCCCTTTTGAAACGAATGAAACTTTGATAATAAGCTTCCAGTTTGCAGAAAGCAGGGCTGCTACTCTATTATCATGCAATATGTCGTAGAAGCAAATTCCTACTATGAATATCACTGTGCATGTGTTCTTCTCAAACCTGATCGTGCTAGGACCTTTATATTTATTATCACAGGTGGAAACTACTGATGGGATGATGATGAAATTGGATAATTAAATATCCATCTTGATACATCCCTTTATGAGTACTCATTACTTCATTTTGTTTTTCCTTTAGGAAGTCTCTACTGCTGTTCCAAAACTTACGAGGGAATCTTCTGGTCAATACAGCGACTTCCATATTCTTTCTTCCTTGAATTCTCAGGTAAGTACTTCACTTTTAGTGTCATCTGAGAATTAAAATCAGAAGGGCTACACATTGGGACTGTTTTAGGGTATCGAAGTTCTTTGTTTCTACCTTTTGGTTTTAGCTGGTCCTATTATCTGAAATCAGTTGAACATACCATGCCCTTTTAATTTATTTTTGAAATGTTTTGTATTCCATTGATTTTGTTAGTCGTGAATCTAACAAAATTATCTAAATGCCTTTAGAAAATATTTCAGATGGTTATAACATTTGCTATCAAGCAGTGTCCTATATTTCTTTGATACGATTGTGCCAAGCATTTGCTAACTAGTCTTTTTCTTTGCTTGTAGCTGTTTGAAAGCTCAGCTCTGATGCACATATCTGCAGTTAAATCACTTCTCTCTGCACTGCGTCAACTATCCCATCAATGCATGTCTGGAACATCAGGAAGTTTTGGACCAGCTGTGAGTCAAAAAATTGGGAGCATCAGTTTTTCAGTCGAGAGGATGATATCCATACTCGTTAATAATCTTCACAGTATGTAATGTGAGAGGATTTTTCTGAAGTTGGTGACAAATAATAGCATGAAACAATCATTATTTTTTCTGCTTTCAATTTGTTCATTGTTTTCATGAAACTCTTATGTTCCAAACCTTTCTTGCTCCCTATATTCTGATGTATTTCTGTGATGTCCTGGAATCTAAATAGCTACTATCGCCATTTAATGATTTCTGATTGTAGTAACCGAAGTTTAGTAGTCCTCTAGACCTTGACATAGTTTTATCAACTTGTTCAACAATAAGCCTAAGTTGTGTTGTTTTTCCCAAGACGCAATTTGATTGACTACAATATGATTTTATCTTTACTACAAATCTGTTGGTGCATAACACAGTTTCACATGTTTGTTGTCCTTTTTCATATTTTGTAGATTGTGTTTTGTTTTATTGATCGGTAAATGCTTGTCCTTTTTCATATTTGTCTAGATTGCATTTTGTTTTATTGATTAGTAACTGCTTGTCCCTTCTCATATTTTCTAGATTGCGTGTTTTATTGATCAGTTAATGCTTGCCTATAAGTCCAGGAACTGCACTTTTAATGTCCTTTTGTTAGTAACACTTTTTCTTGGAGGTTGCATATAGCTTGTGCATCTGAATTTTATTACTGTTCATGTTACTTCAATTTCTCAACTTTTAATTAACTCTGGATCATCTACCATGTTGCAGGAGTTGAGCCCTTGTGGGATCTTGTTGTAGACCACTTTCTTGAGGTGAACACAATCAATATTTTTGTTGTAACACTGAATTTTGAAGTGTTTGGACAGCACTGACTCTGCAAGTACATTTGCCAGCTTGCGGAAAATTCTAATCAGCATTTGCGAAATATGGCACTTGATGCATTAGATCAATCAATATCTGCTGTTTTAGCATCTGAGAGGTTTCAAGATAATGTGCCATCCAGAATGCGTGGGACGTCTCATGATGTGAGTTTGTTTCATTTTCTGTTTGGTGGCTGGTGAAGCCAATGTTCTTCTGGAATTTGGAACTTATTTTACTTGTTATTGTTGTGTCCTTTCTAGATGGAAAATAGAAGCAAGGAGTTAAGATTGCTCGAGTGTTCTGTAATATCTCCACTCAGGGTTCTTTATTTTTCCACACAAAGCATTGATGTTCGGACTGGTTCCTTGAAAATTCTTCTGCATGTTTTAGAGGTAACATGATATTACTGTAGTCAGACTCTTTTTCAATTTACTGTCTTTCTTATTGGCTTATGGATATATTTATTTTTCACAAACTTGTTTCTTCAGAGGCATGGAGAAAAATTATACGACAGTTGGGCAAATATTCTTGAAATGTTGAGGTTCAGTATTTACATCATTAGTTGCTCAATCACACAGTGCATGTTGGAATTTATCTCCGTAGTGACCCTGTTGTTCTGCTTCCTTAAGGTCTGTTGCAGATGCGCCAGAGAAAGAGCTTGTCACATTGGGCTTCCAGGTTAGAGCAATTATGACCAAGACTTTTCTGGCATGTGCACTTTCAATTGGGCTCTTCCCTTGGCTATACTTGATAAAGTGAAATTGGAGATAAATATGCTGTAAACTTTTCTTAATCATATGCCCTGAAATCACAACAATCAGCTCTTAACCAAAGCTCGTCTGAATTGATGTGTTGGAAACCGCCCAGTAAACTAATTGTATAAATTGGAATTCTCTGTGTTCTCATACTTGTGGGTTTCCTGAATGCAAAGAACAAACTTGGAATTACCCATGCACGTGTTATGTGGAGAATATTGCATACTTGCAAAAGGTAGTTTGAAGCATGGTGTTCATGAATCTCTGTGGTTGCATATACTTGGGATGGATAATGTCTATCCAATGGCCATAACTTGACATGGTCCTTTCTCTTGCAGAGCCTTCGTGTGATTATGAATGATGGACTTACTTCTATACCTGCAGACTGCCTCCAAGTGTAAGATCCAAAATTTTAGCTTCTTTTTATCTCTATATAATCATTCTCCATAACTTTTATCCATTGTAGGGACATCTCATTCTTTTTTCATTCCACAATTTCAAAGCTATTACTGCTTTGAGTGGATGGCATATGCATGCATTGTGGATTTTAAATGAAAATTTCAGGAGTGGAATGGATACTCCCTGCTGCTCAAGGAATTTAAACACATCCAAACTTTTGGAATAGTGTGCAGTAGTCTTCGTGTTTTAACATATTTTTATCTATGTGAATGTTTTAAAGTAATTTTGCATATCAAGGCTATAGTAGGAAAAACATCTGATGTTAGCAAAGTCGATTCTGTGTGTGGTGCTTAATGAATATATGATGATCATCTTCTGGTATATTTAGAAACCTGGCTTTGACTGATATTTTCTGTTGTTTTTGCTAGTGTTCTTTTAATCAAAGATTGATTGTTTTGGTGTCATTGAGCACAGAGATACTTGATAGTCTGGTGTCTTTTAGACATGGACATGCACATTTGCTAAAGCTTTTAAGAACCATAACATCCTGCAGGTGTGTTGATGTTACTGGAGCTTATAGTGCACAAAAGACCGAGTTGAATATAAGCTTGACAGCAGTAGGCCTCCTGTGGACAACTACTGATTTTATTGCAAAGGGACTTTTGCATGGACTAGCCGAGGAAAATGGAACAAGTTACATCTCCATTATACATATTTAGTTTATTGCAGTTCTATTTGCCTCATCAGTTATCTTCACAGTATGATTTCATGGATAAAGGTTTTGGTTTGCTATAATATGCAGGTGTTCTTGATACAAATTCCTCTGTGAAGCAAATGGATGGTGTATTGAAGGAAAAAGAAACCCCGGAGTTACCTGATAAAGCAGACGATAAAGCTCCAAAAATAAATATCATTGATCGTGACAGTCTGTTGTTTTCTGTTTTCTCTTTGCTTCAAAGACTTGGATCTGATGAGAGGCCGGAGGTATGGTAGCTTGCTTAGATTTCTTTTTTCCCTATAGAACACAAGAAGCTCGACCTTTCTTGAACTTATGCCTTGATAAGATTACTGAACCACAAGCTTGTATTGTCAAGGATTCCTTGTTTCCATCCTTGTTGAAATTGAAGTGTTGCAGAAAGAAAAATTCTAGAGTAGCGTAATGTCCTGTTGATTTCTCACATTTGGTTTACAAGAAATAAGATGAATGCTCCTTTATGATTGTAGTTATGTAGAATTTGTGTGGTTGTGTTTCTTTAACATTTTACTTTGCCTCTTATTTAGAGTCTATTTTTAAGAATGGATTCTCATCACAAAAATGAATCAGTTTGATGATTCAGAACTGAAATATTACAATAAGTTGAGTGCTCCTTTTGTGACTGCTGTTATATGTAATTTGTGCGGTTGTGGTGTTTCTTTAACACTTTAGTTTGCCTCTTTTTAGAGTTTATTTTTAAGGATGGATCCTCATCACACAAATGATTAGTTTGATGTTTCAGAACTGAAATATTATTGGAGGACCACTTGGATGGCCTGGTGCACCACTCTCTATAACATTATAGTATATCAAAAGAGTGGTTTTCCTGGCCGTTTAAGTGTTCTTCTCTACTGGTCCTGTTTTATTTTATGTATATATTTGCTACTTTACAGATTTGACCTTTTGCCCTCCCTTATTAAGAGGACAATTTTTATTTTTCTCCTTCACTAACACAGTTAGCCCATTTTATACATTGATTTTTCACGTGTTACTATCTGTTTCTGCGTTTGAATACAAATTCCTACATGGTCCTTGGTATTTTTATTTTTTGGTTTAAGTCTGTTTTCTAAGTGATGCGAACAAATTCAAGTTACATGTAGTTTATTAGCCTTTTGTCCAGTATGCCCAAAATATTTCATCACCTTGGTGTATAGTTCCGTAGAAAATATATGTTTTCATTACAAAAAATGGAGTATTAACCTGAGTCATCATCAATGCCAACCCGAATTTCAGATTTTTTCTCAGCCTAAATTCAGTGCAAGATTGATGAGCCAAAAATAAAGAGCAGCCTGCAGCAATGACTGGCTGATACACTATAGTATCCTGATGCTCTGCCTTTGAATGTATGCAATACTGACTATTGAAACGATAGACTAATCTTCATGAACATGAAAAGGCTATTCTTGTCTGGCTAGGATGGGAAGAGGCATATAGCTCTTCTGAGACAAAGATTTCTTGTTTCAGTCTTGCTTTTGGTTCAGGCAACTTTGCAAGAGATAGTGACTGCTTTATGCATTCAACTTTTGGTTGTAGCAGCTGTAGGAAGGTTTTGCTAATCACAGGTGAACCGGGATTGTATTGCAGGTCAGAAATGCAGCTGTTCGAACACTATTTCAAACACTTGGTAGTCATGGGCAAAAACTTTCTAAAAGCATGTGGGAGGATTGTCTGTGGAAATATGTTTTTCCTGCTCTAGACCACGCATCTCACAAGGTAATTGGGCGTGACTACGAAATTTAGAGTTTCTCTTTTGTTACTCCTGCATTTTGTTGCTGGTTACTTTTTTGGAGATTCTGAATTTCTTTTTATAGGTAGCAACTTCATCAAAAGATGAATGGCATGGGAAAGAACTAGGAACTCGAGGAGGCAAAGCTGTTCACATGTTAATTCATCACAGGTGCGATTCACCCATATTTTATTTGTTTATTCATTCATATTCAGATTTTGCTTGTGCAATCTAACATACTATTTCTTCTATTTTATAGTCGTAACACAGCCCAAAAACAGTGGGATGAAACACTTGTGCTGGTGCTTGGTGGAATAGCACGTTTGTTGCGTTCTTTCTTTCCTTTCATTAGTAGTTTACCTAATTTCTGGTCAGGTAGGTTCATAATTGTACATTTTCAGGTTGATTGTATAATGTTCAACTTCACTCGGGATAAACTGTCATAAATCTTGGTTTCACTTATTCAGGATGGGAATCTTTGGTTCTCTTTGTGAAGAATAGCATTGTAAATGGAAGCAAAGAGGTTGCTATTGCTGGAATAAGTTGTTTACAGACCACAGCTATTTCTCATTGTCCGAAGGTAAATGTCAGACTGTAACAACTCTGAACTCATGGTACTTTCCTTTGTGTATTAAAAGAAAATGTTAAAAGCAAATATTGCTAATCAGATCCAGTCTCTAGAAACTTCTTATTAATGTTGTCTGAACTATCAATCCAGAAAAAAGTGTCACCGGTGTCGTACTTTTTGCAGTTTTCTTTTCCACTAAAATGGTTTTATGATTCAGGGGAATTTGCCAATGGCGTATCTTAACTCGATTCTTGATGTTTATGAATATGCTATTCAAAAGTCACCAAGCTACAGTGATAACGCAGCTAGCAAGGTGAAGCAGGAGATTCTGCATGGGCTTGGTATTGCATTTCTTTAACCTTAAAATATCTCTTTTACTGATCCCATGTTTACCCTCCACCCCACCTCCCCGAAAGTAATGCAATGGCCAAAGTAGCATTTCTCATCCCTTTGATAAATTCCAAATTTGGTTTATGAAATACAAGTCAATGTTGTCCTTATTTGAATCGTTGCCTTTGAATGAGAACTGTGCTGGTCTATGTGCTTATACTGTTTCTGGATGTTTCCTAATTTTTCACAGGGGAGCTGTATGTGCATTCACAAAGAATGTTTAACGACAGGATGTTCACTCAGTTACTTGGAATTGTTGATATGGGAGTTAAGCAAGCCTTATTAATGCACGAGAACTTTGAAACTGAATTTGTAAGTGGATGCTGCTTTTAGATGTTTTTTCCTTCCTTCTTTGTACTTCATAGTATCTTTGCAACCAACTCTCCAGACAGAGGTGTGTTCATGAAATTGGTGTTGCTTTCCTCTAGGGGCATGTTCCACCTGAGCTACGTATCATACTTGAAATCTTACCTCAGATACAACCAAGCGAGAATATTTCATCAATGTGGCTAGTGCTTCTTAGGGAGCTTTTGGAATATCTTCCAAGATCAGATTCTTCCTTACAGAGTGAGGACGATGAAGTGAAGCAATTGAATAGTACTGACAGCTTTCCAGGTGCGAAGCAGCTTGATGATCATCTGCCTGTGATGATTTTAATGAAAGAAATTTTTTTCATGCATGGCCTTAATGTAAGAAAAGAAAACATGTTGTTGAATTCCGAATTTCATTTTTCATAGATAATATCATCGGGAAGAAGAACAAAATGCCCAATGGCTCTGCTTCCATATCCCCGAAGAGTGGGAAAGCTGCATCTCTGGATTCTTCAGCAATGGCAGTGGGTGGCATCCCAAGTTACTTGTTTGCTGAGAAACTTATTCCTGTGCTGGTAGATCTTTTTTTACAGGCTCCAACAGTTCAAAAATACATTATATTCCCTGAAATCATACAAAACCTTGGAAGGTAAAAGTTTTCAGTATTGCCTGCTGTCTATTTCTTGTTAGCGATGGGTTTTGGTTGAGCATACAAACATTTCATACTAACCGAGATAGCATTTATTGCGGGAAGGCTGCTGGAGGATATCATGCTTTCATTTTCTGGCCACTTAGTGATGGCCTTTTTTTGGTTGTTTCTGTTATTATGTGCTTTCAGATCATTTACTTGACCTATCTTTTCCGAAAGTGGTTGGCTCTGCCACTGCATAATGTTAGGGTGTGGGAATCAATTTATTTTGTTTGCAGTGGCGGATTTAATGGGAAGTGTTCAACAAATAGTTTAAATTCCATCTGACTTAGCTGTGTGGGTTTCATATGGGTTCTCTGCTTGACACAGATTATATGGACGTTGAGGGACAGTTCCATTGAAGTACATAATCATCTTTTTTTTTCTTTTTGAGGAAAAAGTACATAATCATCTTACATTGTTTTGTTTGTTTTATTTTAACATATGACCTAATATTTAGGAGCCCAATGAAAATATAAAGATTGTTACCGTTTATTTCGGTTGCCGGTTAAGTCTAACTCCATCCTTGTCTATAAGGTGAATATTCATTCTGCACAATTTAGTAACAAACTGAGATATGTCTTCAGGTGTATGACTACAAGAAGAGAATGTCCAGATGGTTCGTTGTGGCGAGTGGCTGTTGATGGCTTCAATCATATTCTTATTGATGAAGTCTGCAAATTCCCTGTAAACTGTGGGTCAGATTCAAAACCTAGCAGACCTGCAAGATTGCGTATCTGGAAAGAAGTAGCAGATGTTTATGAGATATTCCTTGTAGGCTATTGTGGGCGAGCCATTCCTTCTAATTCTCTCTCACCTGAGGCGCTTAGGGCTGACGAGGCACTTGAAATGAACATTTTGAACATTCTCGGGGACAAGGTTTTAAAGCTGCCAGTGGATGCACCTTCAGATGTAAGTATAGTTATGTAACACGAACTCCTTGACAATTTTACATGCTATATCAGCTCATCTGGTCAGGTTATGCGTCAAAGCAATGCATTATTCTATCCACAGTTAATAGTAACGTGTATAATCAAATAAAAGATTATTGTACATCATCCCACTTTAAGCTTTCTTCAGGATCTAACATTGTCTTTTTCTAACATTTGGCACTTTGCATCATTGTTTTGTGAGGTATTTTCAAGCTTTATCATTCATTATTTCCAGTTCGGCTCAATTTGGATCATTCCTATTTTTTTTTTATTTTGATAGAACAGTAGGCTTTCTATCAACGCAATTAAGTCATTTATATTACTTTAAATCCATGCAATGAAATCCGTAGAACGAGTTACACCCATCTTAGCTAAAGCATCTGCTACACTGTTAGCACTTCTAATAGAATGTTTACAACCGAATGCCTGGAGGAGGTTTGCCAGCTTGTTGGAAAGCAAGTTGGATTATTCCTTACACTGTAATATTATATATGTCATTCAAATTTTCTTGCTGAAGTATGTCAAATGTCAGTATAGACCGTTGCTTTGCTAATTCTATTTTTATTTGACAGATTCTGCAACGGCTGGTTTCCACTATGGATCGCTGTGCTTCACGAACTTGCTCTTTGCCACTGGAGACTGTGGAACTTATGCCATCTCATTGCAGCAGATTTTCCTTAACTTGCTTACAAAAATTATTTTCCTTGAGCAGGTAAAATTTCTGTTATTGGTTTCTTTTACTTGGAATATGATGGCATGTAATATAGTTGATTTCTATCTTTCTGATATATTTTATTTTATGATTATTTTTTATTATGTTGGCTTTACTTTATGGAACCTTGTAGAATATCTGCCTGAAGACGTCTTGATTTCCCATATGGAAGAAGAGAAATTTCTTTTCTTTGGCGTTTAATTACTCGCTAAAAAAGAACCTGAATGTCTAACTTTTGCTTTTCACAAGAACCAGTGTTAGATGAACTCTTCCCAGCGTGTCCTTTGAATGCCTAAAAACTCTCAGGCAGTCTGTGTCATTGAATAGAACCAGCTAACCTCTTTGATTGTCCAAAATTCAGGAGCCACACACTGTGACTCACATTTACAAAGCTCTCTGTTCTTGACGGAAAGTTGCCTTGACTAATTGAGTGACGACTTTGATTTATCAGATGCAGAATTGCTTTATTAGGTCAGTTCTTTGGTCTTGCATCCTAGAGCTGTTTCTTATTTGATGTGAAAAGAACTTGTGCAGTTATGATGGTGGAGCTAGTGATTGGAACTTAACAAGATCTGAAGTCAGCAAAATATCAATCATGGTACTTATGACAAGATGCGACTACATCTTGAGCAGATTTTTGATTGATGAAAATGACCTAGGTTTGTTCTTTGCTACCTTTAGGCGCCTTTGATATATTTCTTGCACCACCTTAGATATGCCTGTTGAATGATTAAACTGTGTTCTTTCAGGTGAACGGGCATTGCCAGCAGTGAGGCTTGAAGAAATCATTTATGTCCTTAAAGAACTTGCCCGTCTAGTAATTCATCCAGAAACAGCATCAGTTCTTCCTCTACATCCTTATTTGAGAAGTGGCCTATCAGAGCAGGAGAATTGCAACAAACATCAGCATCTACTTGTTCTATTTCCGTCTTTTTGTGAGCTTGTAATCACAAGGTGAGTATATCTTTTACGGTTGCGCTTATAAGCAAAACACCTGTATGACGTCCCATGTTTTGGCAGGGAACCACGGGTGAGGGAGTTGGTGCAGGTTCTACTGAGACTTATCACTAGAGAACTGATGCTTGAAAAGGTTGGCACATTGGCCAGCTGAAGCGTTGAGGCGTGCATTTTACAGGATTAGTAGCAACTCATAGTTTCCCGTAGTAGTATATGTTTATAGATTTGTATAGGCGAGGAAGTTTTTCTGCTTGTCCTCCATGGCTCATTGTTGTACTATTCAGGTTTGTACATTTAGTATAAGCAATCTCAATTTTGTTGTATCTTAGATAACCGACCACAGGTTGAACATTTTTTTATGGAATGGCTTTGATTTCAAAGATGCCTCTCGGTGATACATACAAGTATGTCCAATGTTTCATTTTGATCAATAACAATAAAATCGTTCATGATTACCTTGACGGTTCATTTGTTTGTTTGAACACTACTCCATGGTGTCTTGGGTAAAGTTAAGAGGGCCAGGTGATCATCGTCCTAAAATTAAGAACTCAAGCTACGGCTTAATCTGGTATTTGCCTCCAGGAATTTCGTTAGGCAAGCGTAACAGTGACACACGGTTGATGCGAAGATATGCAAGATTCCGTTTCATCATCTTGTGGTTTTCCCGTTGCATTTATCTTTACGCGAAGAAGAGCTTGAGGGCGTCATGTTGCATGGTAGAAGTATGGTGCTAAAATTGTCAACCATCCTATGGTTTTGCAAAACATGTGTAGATTGTTGCTTCTCCTTACAGCTATATGTATTCTTTGCTTGCTCATGATGCGGATTGCAATGGACTTCGGAATGTAACCACTCCAAAATCTTATAAAGTTTTTTGTTTCCAGAAGAAAAATATGTCTTCTTGTGTTCGAATTGTGGCATACTCGGTTACAATTGTCTATCACTAGTTTGGTAATTGAGGGGGTGCAATAACCAAGATAGCAGCAATCTTTTCAGTGGAATCCAGTTCAAATAGAGAAAAACCAGAGCTTAGTACTATTTATTTACTGGATGCCAAATATTACAGGAGGAAGTAAAGCAGTAACAGAGAAACAGACAGAACCAAAAAAGAACCCCCAGCTGAAGTGGGGTGCTCATTGCTTAATTTTATTGTTACTCTGGTTGACCCTAGCAGCAGCAGCCACAGAAGCTGCCACTCCCGCCGGATGCGTAGTCAAGAATGGGTCATTCCTCATCTCTGCACCGCTCACTCCTTCAGCATCTTTCCGTGTTGCTGGCCTATCCGCCGGCAGCCTTTTTGTCGCATCCTGTGTGACAAATTAAAGACTCGAGTGATTTAGAACATAATTAGATAATAATCAACACCCGCAATATCTCATGTTCTTCAGCAACTGCATATCGTCTCAAGCTAACCTACAAACCAAGATAAGCTTGATTCCTCGAGACATGTCTCTACAAACAGTAAAGATATATATGATAGACTTTTGTGGTTATGCATTTTACCTTAAGTACATCAGCTATCGTTGTCTTCTCCCTATCATTTGTAAGCCTAGCATTGAGAGTTGCAGCAGACTGTGCACTAGCGGCAACACCACCGGGGATGATGGTGTTCCGGCCAGTGGCTCTTACTTCAGCCGCTTGAATTGCCGCCGCATCACTCCATTCAACAGGCTTATTGCCAGCTGTTAGTGCAGTGGCTTCAAGGGCTTCACCAATGGTGATTCCACCACCATCACCTTGTTGAGTTTGGATTGAAGTCCCCAATGGAAGTGCTCTGAGGTTCATTTGCCCAATGACCTGCCACACACCCACTATTCTCAGTACCATTAGCTTTCATGTAATGTAAGATGGAGATATCAAAACTTCTCAATTATATATGGAGCATACAATTAATCTCTTGATCGAAACCCAAAATCTTCTATAACTATAAAACTTTAATACCCCAACTAGACAAATAAAGCCACCAATTAATTAAGAGGGATGACCTGTCCACCAATGGCTTCTGTTACTGTACGTCTCCCTGCAGGAGGCTGCTTATTATTAGACGACGACGACTCTGTGATACTCACGCCCTGACTACCACCAGCAGCACCACTCATGTCACCGTGACCAACAAACCCAGCTGCCTCATTCCTCCTCGCAGCAGATTGCATGGCGGCAGCAGCACCGCCCTTCTGGGTCTGCCCCGTCACCGCATTCTCTGCCGTTTGCATCATCGCCGCATCTCTGGGTGCCACCGCCTTCTCTGCGAGCTCTCCTTCCACGGAGAACACGTCTCCATACTTGATGGGTTCTTTAGGGCTCTGTTTCCGTGGTTGCTCTTGGCTCATCTTTTTGGGTACCTGATTTCGAAATGGTTATTGTGGTTTAATTAAGGAAAGGTTGATTCTATTTCTACCATTTCTGTCTTGTTCTTACGCAGTGCATTGCGCGAGGGGTTTTGGTTATATATATGAGTTAAAGATGGACCATGCAAGATTTAGACACGTTAGTTGGGGGAGCACTGCAACGTGGAGAGAGTTTGAGGAGCTTGAGTTTCGTGCATGGTAACACATGGATGAGTTTTGAGGAAAAAATCAGAATTGCAAGTTCCTATGTAAAGTAAACAGTCACAAATAGACAACTGGAATGTGCATGGAACATTCTATATTTGGTGGAATTTGTAATTTTTGTATAATATTTTTTTATTTAAAATATAAAAAAATAACGAATTGATTTACGATTGTTGCAAATGAAAAAAAATACGAATTAATTTTTTCACAATGCAACTGAAATCTGATAATTTGTGAAATTTTTTGATGAAATAAGAAGTTCCTAAAAGCATAATTGTCGGAACGAAACGTCACTTGTCGTCACTGATCCGACTGGGATCAAACAAGGAGGTTCAGTTTAATTAAACGGAAATAAATAGTTATTTAATCATTAATATTATATAAATTGGCATTTAATTACAAGTCAATAACAAAAATAGATATAAAGATGTTAAATAAAAGATTCGCTATTAAATAATACAATCAAGACAAAACAATCGAGCAAATTGATTAATAAAGGAAGGGGATGAAAATTTCGGTGTTTTTTTTTCTGTTAATATGATGTGATGAAACTGACACAGAACTAATGTAAAAACTTTAAGCCTGGGAATGTAAAAAGACTGTATATCTACATAAAGAGTCCGAGGCTTTAAATGAGATAAGCGCGAACGATTACAATGTGAAGACCCTCCTAGCTATTGCTATTGCTATTGCACTCCCTCCATATATATATGCTAAGTAGAAGCAGTGCAAACAACTGTTTTGACACAAAAGAAAATGAACGAAAACCTTTCTTTTAGGGACCATTTAGCCCATTGAAACTCATAGGACCAGCAACCAACATGCATTGCAGCCCTAAAAACAGAATATAAAGAAGTTGCTCCAAATCCAGCAACAAGCATAGTAAAGATTATCCTTACACACTCTCTTGTGGGTTTGAACACAAGAAACAAAAGGCATTGTCAAGAACACCCCCAACTCTTTAAGTCTCAAACGTAATTTTACCATATACTAAAATGTCATTTTCCCATGAAAATGTAATCAGAAGTCACGACCTCCGGATTCTGACCGCATCATCTCGCCTACACTTGTCGATTACCTTTTGCTTTTTTGTTTTAATTAATTAAAGTCTTCCACGATCTTCTATCCATGGCATAAACTTCTTTAATATTCTTCACCTATCTTCCAAGTTCCAACAGTGACCCATCTATACTAAAAAAGATGAACTATAAAGGAAATCATCTTCTTCTGACCTCCATCCACACTCCGTCTATTACTGTTAATTAATTTTTCCCATCTTTTGTTTCATTCTCTGGCCAACCAATCAAATTATAAGCCCGGGGGCAGTTGTGGGCTTAAATTCTGTTTTTGCAGCTCTTTGATCCGGGATTAGTGAAGGACACTTGTTCTTGAAGAAGACTTTTACTTCTTGTAAATATCAGGAACTGCTGCATGTCATGATCTTTATGCCGCAAACAGGTTGTCCTTCTCATCCATCAATCTGTTAATTATTCTCTTCTCCCATATTGTTTTTGCCTTAACTAATTGGTCATATTTAGTCAACACTATAACAGTACTTGATTTGATAAATATCACCATAACACACAGCATCATTTTTGCGTTGCTTCCTAATTATTATGGACTAAGAGGTTCCTCAATGATGCGTAGATCACAAGCTGTGGAGTTTGTAAGGCTCTTTGCTCTGTTCTTGTAGGTACTTGGAATTGAAAAACTCCCACATTTTTGAACATTTCCTGCATATGTACTCTTGACTACATGCTCTCCTGTCCTATATCTGTCCTCATATGTATGTATATATATATAGTTTGACCAAGGCTTGAGACTTCAGACATATCTATGTATATATACATGTTTCTCCTCTGTTTGCTGGGTAGTAGCTAGGAGTATAATTGCTATATTGAAGTTGAATTATGTGTAGAAACATTGAAGTAGTAGCATTGACACTCCTGCGCTTTTCCAACAATATTATTATGGGCCAAGCGCATCCCTTAACAACAATGCTTACATTGAACAACAGTAGGAGTTTTGTACTCTCTTTGGACGCATGCATATAATTATGTTCAAGTTCTTGGAGTTCGAAAACTCCTACATCTTTCTGTGCTTTTTACACACACCCCCATCTTTAATCATTGCCATTTTTCATGCTTAATTAATTTCCCCACTTTAGAGCTGGATTCTTGTAACAAGTGTTGGCCAGTAGTGGTCATGCTTTATGTGATGCTACTAATTAAGGGTGCAACTTTATTCTTTATTCTAAAGTTTCTATATATGACCCTCCCTGTAAATTCCACCCTCCAACTTCGTCCATTATAGTTTTATCGAACAAATTAGTGTAAAAAAATAATGTCCCCAAATTATAATATAAAGTAAAATATAAATTATTTTTTTCCAAACTTTTAATTTGTTGATCTAAGTCCCCAAAATTTTCAGTGTAATCAAAATGTCTTCGTCAAATCTTCTTAAGCTTCCCTTAACTTACTAGATGTTCACACGTATAGCCACAATATAATCTACCAGATAAATCTTTGTAGATTTTGATATTCGTTTCAAAACTTTTTTTCTCCTTTGAGAATGTTGCAGGACTTATGTTCACTCTGGTTAAAAAATAAGGATGAACTTTTAACTGGTAATTCATGAATATTCTTCTGTTCGGCTCCCGTTTTTTCTGAAATGAACTCAAATCAATAAACTAACTAGCTAAGTTAATACAACGCCTTTGGATGTTAAATCCTGCTTATAATAAAAGTGGTAAAAAACCGGATCTGGATGTAGTTAGTTTCTTGTCGAAATTTGGATGCCAAGGAGAGATCTATTGAGATGATCTTAATCCGCAAACAGTGCCTCGAAAGATTCTTTTTTCTTTATCAATCAAAGTAATAATCCGTCCAACAAATCACAACTCAGACAAGACAACGGCCATTTCCTGACCACATAGTCCGGGCCCCAACACTTGAATAATCATTACCTTTAACTTGGTCCTCAACCACTTCCTGTCCATGCGCATAAAGCAGTACATTCTTCATTCTTCTCCTACCTAGCTTCCATGAATTAAGTCCATGAACATATAGTTTGTTTGTGTTTGTTTCTCTACCGTTCTCTTTCATTCTCACAAAAAAGCTAGCTAATCAATCAATTAGCTTCCAGTTCCAGCGCAAGTGAAAGTTGCTGCTGCTGCTGCCGCCTTTTTACTTACCAAGATGTGGTGATCAAGGCAAGGGCTTTCTCTGGTTTACGGCCTCAAATTCTTGTCTGGGATTTGGGTTTGGAAGTCAGAGAAAGACCCATGTTCTTGCTTGCAAAAGACTTGTTCTTTGTAACAACAGCCCTGTCCTGTTTTGTCCTCTTCTGTCATGTTCTTATGCCACAAACAGGTTATCCTTTTTTCTTTCCCTTGTTTATTTGTTGGTTTTTTTAGTTGATTAGCACTAAGTACACAGGATGTTTTACAAGCTTCTCAGTTTGAAATCAGAAGTTGATTTTGATGAACACCGCCATCACAGGCTACTCTCTCTCTCAGTTAGCATCATTTCCTGTTGCTTCCTCTGCCTCCTGATTATTGAAGGCGAAGGAGGTGCTTCAACGATGCGTAGATCAAAGGATGGAGTTTGTAAGGCTCTTAGGACTCTCTTGTTTTTAGGCACTTGGAGTTTAGAAACTCCACATTCTATATCATTTCCTGCATTTTTTTGCATGTTCCTGTGCTGTGCTCGAATGGTTTTAGGTTAACAGACAATTCTAGTTTCATTAGCTTCTTGTGTTTTTCTGTCTTCTGTTTGCCAGGTAGAAATGTTGTTTCAAGGATATGATTGTGTTGAAACTGTGAAAGAAGTGCCAATTTGTTCTTTCCTGTCTAGCATTGACACTCCTGCGCTTCCTAACTATAATGGGCTGAGCGCATCCCACAAACAATGCTTACATTAAACCGGAGCTTGTTAGTCTCTTTGAACTCTTTGATGTTCTAGTTCTTGGAGTTCGGCGAGCTCCCAAATTTTGTGCTTTCACCCTCATAAATTTCCCCTTTTTAGAGCCAATCTTTTCATCATTTCTGCACTTGAGCACTGCATTCTAACACAAGCACTGTCAAACCTCCTGGTGTTCATGGTAAATTGATGCTAATTTTAGATGCTGAGGGTGCAAGATTTTGCTAAATCTGTAAGGTGTTCTTCATATTCTTTCTTTGACTCCCTCCGCAGATTGCCTGGAATTAGCAAAAGCAATGTCGCTTTGCGTAAAATGGATACCCGACATTCATGATCTGGATGTGAAATGAGATCCAAATTTCTAGTGCTCTTAATCCAGGCCCCTCATGACATCCAGAATTGGTTAAATTGAAAATTGTGTCTGAATGTTTGTTGTTCTGTTTGAATTTTCTCGAATGCTTTTCTGAGCTGCAATATGCTCGAATTGGAAGTTCCATTTGTTGGTGAATGGTCCAACGAAAAAACATTTGTTTTATAAGTGGTTGTGCCTTAAGAAAAATCCCCTGCCATTTGTCATGGTCTGCTCTAAAGAGCTGCAGGTAGGTTTGAGATTGTACTTCATGCGAATGTGATGCTTAATGCTCGAGGATCTCACCTGACTTTGTTCTCTGTTCACCTTCTAGTTAAAGCTTTGAGATCTGGTTTGAGAAAAAAAAAATGAAGACCTGTCATTTCATGTCCTTTAAAGGTGTGTACGATGAGTTGCACTTGGTAAGTTTCTTCAAATTGAAGGTCTTCAACAGGATAAACTATAAATTTAGCGTATAGAACTGCAAATCAGGTAATCATTTGTTCCATAGCATTGCTGTGAAGCACCCAACACTGCAAGTGCGATGCTGCGTGCCTTGGTTGGACAGTCCTTAATGGAGAAGACTCGAAGAAAGGTAATGAGACTGCATTGTGTACTCTGTCGGTGCTCACTCTGGTAGGCTGCAGGCAATGATGCCGCAGACGACAATAATCATGACTGGGATGGTGGGTTGATGATGCATTCCATGGCACATTGCAGTGGAATTTCGACCATATTACACTCAACTGGCTCGAAGAAAAAGGAGATTCTCAAACAAAATATAGGGTTCATCAAGGTGAAAAGGGAATAGAAGGGATTATTGTGAACTTCTTCTTTCTCTTTCTGCTGTATGCTTTCTCTTCTATAAAGTGTACATTTCTGAACAGTTCTGTTAATTTATTATTGAGTTACATTAAACATTTTTGGATGGATATGAGAGTTTATTATTTTTGCTGTCAAATTCTGAACTTCCTATTGGTGCTGCTGAATGAAACAATGGGTTGTGTAAGTGTTAATGACTTTTGATGTCCTTCTCTCAAGGATATGTAGCACGGTAGGAGGACAAAAAAAATGGCCTATGTCCACCTTCAATTAAATTTATTTATGAACCTTAATTCTAAGGTTAAGTTTGTATTATCGTCCATGGAGCCCTTTAACTGTCTTGAATATACTGAACTTGCAGGGGAGTAGAAAGTTCTATTTCTGCTGCAAATATGCTTAATTCAAGTACTGCCTTCTTTAGCATATATACTGCATAACACACCCTTTTTAGTGGTGCGTCTCATGAGGCTGCACCAAGACTGTTTCCATAATTCTCTGCTGTCTTTATGATCAAATGATAATGCTTCTTTTAACTGGTAAAATAACAAGTTTGACCATACTATATAGCTCCTTTTATCAACTAAACTTACCACCAGTGCCCTGAATTATTGATCTCACGGCAATACCAACAATACTACTGCAAATATAGTCTGTATTCCAACAGAGATGCCTACTAACATCAACACGTTCCTCTTACTTTCAATCTCTATCTTTCACTGCCAACTAGTACTCCAGGTCTCACCCGCACACCATAGTCTTCAAGATGAGTGGAAAATTTTGCGGGGAAGCATAGGCATATCAGCTATGCACATGCAACTTCTGCACAACGACAAAGTGATCATCTTCGACCGCACTGATTTCGGCCGTTCTAACATCTCCCTTCCTAACCACCGCTGCCGGCATGATGAACATGACAAGAAACTTACAGTGGACTGCACAGCTCACTCCATCCTCTACGATGTTGCCACCAACTCTTTAAGACCTCTCATGGTCCAAACTGATACTTGGTGCTCTTCCGGGGCAGTCCTGCCTGATGGAACCCTGGTACAAACCGGTGGATACAACGATGGTGATCGTGCAGTTCGGACATTTAATCCTTGCAACAATGGAAAATGTGACTGGATTGAGCATCCGGATTATCTGTCACTAAGTAGGTGGTATTCATCTAACCATATACTGCCTGATGGAAGAATAATCATTGTTGGTGGAAGAAGGCAGCATAATTATGAGTTCTATCCTAAAGATCAGTATGGCCAAGGTGCCATTAGGCTTCGATTTTTGAGTGAGACTACAGATCGCAAGACTGAGAACAACCTCTACCCATTCTTGCACCTCTTACCAGATGGAAACCTCTTCATTTTCGCCAATACACAGGCGATCCTGCTAGATTATCGTAGCAACCGTGTGGTTAGAACATATCCTCGCATTCCCGGCGACGATCCTCGCAATTATCCGAGCACAGGATCATCAGTCTTGCTGCCTCTAGATGAAAACCAAGGCAGGAACAACAACATTCAGGCTGAAGTGCTGGTGTGTGGGGGTGCACCAAGAGGTTCATTTCAACAAATAAAGCATGGAGTCTTCATGCGTGCAGTTTCCACATGTGGAAGGCTCAGGGTCACAGACCAGGACCCTCAATGGATCATGGAATCCATGCCATTTCCACGAGTGATGTGCGACATGCTGCTTCTTCCCACAGGAGAAGTCATCATAATCAATGGTGCTCAGGTGGGTGCTGCCGGGTTTGACAATGGAAGAGTTGCAGCAACCAGGCCAGTCATATATAGTCCACATGCACAATCTAGTAGGCGTTTCTTAGTAATGTCACGAGCAGGAAGAGCTAGAATGTACCATTCCTCTGCAATCCTGTTACCAGATGGGCGAGTTTTAGTTGGTGGAAGTAACCCTCATGATAACTATAGCTTCACAGGAGTTTTGTACCCAACAGACCTAAGCTTGGAGGCCTATTCACCACCATATTTATCATGGCAAAACGCAAGGGTCACGCCAACAATTTTGAATGTGGAACATAATATAAGATATGGGTCTCCATTTCTGTTAAACTTCAATGTGGAATTGTTTGCAGGGGACCGTGCTGTGTCAGTAAGGATCATTGCACCTTCTTTTACCACACACTCATTTGCTATGAACCAGAGGATGGTGGTGCTGAGGATGACTGGTGGCATTACACATGATGTGAACCAAATGTATACTTTGTCTGCAATTGGACCATCTACAGCTGAGATTGCACCACCTGGGTACTATATGTTGTTTGTGGTGCATAAAGGCATTCCTAGTCCTGGTGTTTGGGTCAATATCCAGTGAAAAATTGATAATAATAAAGTATGTAGTTTTTGTGAAATAGAAAGAAAATTTACCTTCTAGTAAACCTTTAACAGTCTTAAAGCACTAAATGCTTACAATATTCCCAAAATCATAAAAGCACTTAAAAAATAAACTAATGAATTAACACAAAATTACTCAATATAACTTTATTATCTCTAGGATATAATCTAAATATAATCTTATTGCATGATTTGGATATTGATCATTTTGTGATGATAACTTCTTATAATATTAAGATTAGTTTTGGCACTACACATACAAAATGCTAATTGGTTCAAGTAAACAATCAAATAAGCTTAAGTAACTAACTGTTAGATATAAGTGTAAGAGAAAATGGAGGATAACATTTATACTTGAATACATATAAGAAGATATTGTATTATTATGGGATAATAGTATTATTTTTTAAAATAAATAATATAATAAAAAAATTTAAAGTCATATATATTTTTTGAAGTTTTCTCACATCCATTTCTTTGTGGGAAAAATATTTTAAGGCCGATAGGAGTTAAACCTTCATATACAAATTATTGCCAAACAAAATAAAATTGAAATTTTCTGCTCTTTCTTTCCCTATCTTTTCAAATAAAGTGTTAATTCAAAAATAACTAAAATAAGATTGGCTTCACTTCCAAATTTATATTAAATTCAGACAGAGAGGACATAAAAGTTTTAAATTTTTAGTAATTCATTGTCCAATATTTATGAAAGACTTTTAATGAAAATTACTATGTCAATATCACATTTTTTTTTCTTTTGGCACATGTCAACAACTTTTATCTAAAACCAAAAAAAAAAACAACTTTTATCTAAAAAGCACAATCTGCTCCTCAAAAAGAAACACCATGAATATAGTATAATCTTAATTTTTAATTTTTTTTACCATAAAAGTTATTTTCTTATCCGTTTAGAAAAGAACTCGCTCGCCGTGTAGCCACCACAAAAACCATTAGCACCTCTATTTTATTGCCGCGTGAACTTCCACATTGTCTCTGTCGTTATCTTTCCGGCAAGTCAACGTTATTTATGAACATGGAGACCACAACGCCAAATATGTAATTTCCTCGCAAAATCCCTTTGCTCTTTCATTTCAACCCATCCCCGAGAAGAAAAGAAGCAAAAAAGCCAAACACACTACAGTCAATGAAAAAAGGAATTTACAATACTATCCCTCCACCAGTCCACTAAAAAACACACAAAAACCACCCGGCTAAGTTTTCCAGGAACAAATCCACACACTTTCCCTCAATAACCAAACAGAAATCGCGAGAAAGTGAGGGAAACGAACCTGATTACAAACTACCACAACAGAAATGAAGAACATTTTCAAGAAACTCCACCACCACCACCGATCCTCCAACGAAACCCCTTCCTCCTCCTCCTCCTCCGCTTCCTCCGCCTCCTCCTCCTCCTCCTCTTCCCCGTCATGCGCCTCCGATCATCGTCCCGCCGCCTCCTCTACCTCTCTCCCGCCAACTCCTCCTTCTCCAGCCTCCACTACTGCGACGGCGACGACGACTACCTCGACGACTGCTGGTGGTGGAAGTAGTAATACTACTACGACCAGTCTTGCGGACTACTACAAGTCGGAGGAGGACTTCCAGATGCAGCTGGCGATGGCGATCAGCGCGTCGAACTCGGAGTACAGGAGCGATCCGGAGACCGATCAGATTCGGGCGGCGACGCTGTTGAGCTTGGGAGTTAAGAGTGGTAACGGGAATGGTAATGGTAATAACGGGAACAGTAATGGCAACAACAGTAATCAGAGTCATCACCATTATAATCGGATCGAGACGGAGAGGGAGAAGGGAGAGGCGGCCGCCGAGGCCTTGTCGAGGTACTATTGGGTGAGTCTTCCTCGATAGAATAATTCACTCTTTTTAACTCTTTTGTGAGTGTGTTCTCGAGTTAGGGTTTTGACTGATTCTTTGCTGTCTTGGAGCTTGTTAGTAAATTTAACGGTTGAACTTGTAGGAGTTGGAGTTAGTTGAGACTGGTTATGTTAGTGTTTGAGCAAGCTTGTGTCCCAAACTCCAAGAATGGGGTGTGTATTCTTTAGAATTTGGAAAGCAGCACTAAATCTCTGTCAGTTTAAGGAATTTGTCTATTCCTCGTATTAAATGCGATGTAGGAAACCTATCTATCCATATTTAGACTCACAAAAGAAAGAACAAAGTTCCTGTCTTGTGTTTTTAATCACTTTGTAGGTACTATAAGCTTCAAATATTTTTTTCTTTCTTTAGATATATATCGTCACTCTTGACTCCGTAAACAACAGTTAGCTGTGAACTTCTGCAGCAAATTGCAAGCCTGATTTCTGCGGAGACAGACATATTTCTTGTATGAAATAGGTATCCGTGTACTGAACATAAATGACTTATTTCCTGAACCGTCCACACATAAAGAAGCTTGATTGTCTTGTACTTCTGCTGCTATTTTTACCACAAAATTGAGTTCGAGCTTCATGGAATCTGCGGGCAAGAGAGTATGAGGCATTAGCTGTACTGTGCAACTTTACATCTACTATTTTTTGCATATAATGTTCTCCTTGTTTTGTTAAGGTATACAACACTAAGTTTTGGTTCAGTCGATGATGAAAAAAAAATTGCTGTATGTTGCTTTAAACACGATAATGACAACGAAACATATGGTTCTCTTAGATAGTAGCACTTAATTCTTTTTTATCTGCTGCAAAAATATGTTTCCTATATGCGTTGAACAAAATATGTGGAATTTTATTAAGGGTTTTGATTCCCATGGGTGAGGTATTTCACCAAAATATTTTCTTCAGTGATGCAGTATTATTGTTACTAAGGAAAAATAACATTGAAAGTGTGTTGCCTAAAGAAATTTGGACCAAACTGTTCTTACTACTATGCAATAAGTTTCTTTTTCATGGGGGAAGATGTAGTCTGAAACGTACAATGTGTGGTATACACTAAATTGCCAGAAATGCCATTTTATATAAAATTTGAGATATGGAAGAGCTTTTCGCGTTAGAAGAATTACAATTTCATGGCAATGAATGCTTCTCTTTGCGTCAATCATCATTCAAACTACAATTGAGAAGTGAAATGTACAAAAATGGGTGATGGATTATAGACTGTCTCCATCTTTTCAAGGCTGCTTTGAATGCTTCTGGTTTTATAGTATTTATAGTCTTTGCTTTGAGCGAGCTGCTGTTAAAAATTGTTGTCTTACACCACTTGGTTTTATTCTATTGATTTGATTCCAGGAATATAACGTGCTTGATTATGAAGAAAAAGTGATGGATGGTTTTTATGATGTGTTCTCTACAAGTTCAGAGTTGCGAGGAAAAATGCCATCCCTTTCTGATCTAGAAACAAACCCTGGGAATTCTGGCATTGAAGCAGTAATAGTGAATCGGACAATTGATCCTTCCTTGGAAGAGTTGATGCAATTTGCCCAATGTATAGCTTTTGATTTTCCCGCAACGGGTGGTTTGGTAAAGCAGCTAGCCGAACTTGTTACGGAACATATGGGTGGTCCAGTGAAGGATGCTAATATAATTGTGGCTAGATGGATGGAAAGAAGCACAGAGTTAAGGATGTCTCTTCACACAAGCGTATTGCCTATTGGGTCTGTAAATATTGGATTATCTCGGCATCGTGCTTTACTTTTCAAGGTTAGTATTATGCCTCATTGCTTTCTTCATCATTTGGTGGTCTTTTCCTTGCCAAGATGCTGTAATGATAAAAGTTTGGTTTCCTGAAAGTTGTGCATTCATTAGCTTTATTTTCACTGGTTATAGGTATTGGCTGACACTGTGAAATTACCTTGTCGACTGGTGAAAGGTAGTCATTACACAGGTTGCGAGGATGATGCTGTCAACATGATAAAGTTGGAGGATGAAAGGTGGTGCCTTGTCTTTTTTAGAGGTTTTAATGTTGTATTTTCTTTTCTCCCAGTGATTGTAGATTCTTATAAGTGAGCTGATACTTTTCTATACTTGCCGCGCAATACCCTTCTTGTTTTTATGCCATTTCTTGTCTGAAAGTGGAAATAGTTCCTTTCTTTCTCACTGTTCCATTGCCACGTCCATGCAACTTATTGATGAACTCCAATGGAAAATCAGTTAGCACAAGTGTATGGAGGAATCATTAAATTCATTGTCATTCGTATTGTTTTAGTACTCTTCCTGGTGCTTTCATGCCTTTGTTCTTATTTGTCTTTCTATGTCAGTGATTGTGAATTAGGTTCTTAGATGAGGCCTATTTTTACTTGTTTCCTCGAGACCATTAATTCCTTTGTCTCTTTCTTTTTAATCTTCAGAGAATTTTTGGTTGATCTCATGGCAGCTCCTGGGACGCTGATACCTGCTGATATTCCAAGTGCAAAAGATGCATCATTGAGATCACCAAATTCAAGCTTAAATAATATCGCGGTTCTTCCTTCTGATGACTCTGGAATTGTGTTTGCTAGACAAAAACCATTACCTGGTGAGGGGACTAGTAAGAACGCTTCTGCAGATGGCACTTTGCCTTTGGATGGAAGGTTAAGCTCTCCTGAAAATGAAGAATTTGCCTCTTCTTTCCTTGGTTCTAGAAGTGACGCTGGTGTTGGTTCTTCTACTACATCTACTAAATCGGCGCTTCCTAGTCAGTTTGATCATATATCCTCTTTGGCAGCTGGAACTTCTTTCTACAAAGGAAATCATGTTGGTCATGCAGTTGGTGATGGCATGCGCATGAATGTTAATGTAGTTCCGTACAGTCAAAATACTCAGAATAACATGGAGGACTCTAAAAACCTGTTTGCAGATCTCAATCCATTCCAGATTAAAGGAACTGGAAAAAGCTTCATGCACAATAAAGCTTCAGAGAATAAGGTGGAGAAGTTTCAGGGACAGATAAATAATCTTCCTAGTCGACCCCCTGTACCATTAATGTGGAAGAACCGATATGCTAACAATGAAGTCCCTGGGAAAAAGGAATATAATTATATGGAAGGTCTCTTTCCAAAAATTAATCGTGAACAGAATAGCTATAATCAGTCATCCATGGCCTCCACCAGCTCTACTATGTCTGAAAAGGTTCTTCCTCAGGGATTTAAGTCATCTGGTAACACTAGTCAGTCCAGCAGAAATGGTGAGACATGGAATCCTGCTCGTGACGCCAGTTCAGTGGTGCCATCTGTCACTCAGTCTTCTAGCTTGCCTTTAGTAGAAGATGTAAGCCCAAACTTTCAAGAAGAAAGTTCCAAGGATGTGAAGAATATTCAAAATGACAAAGATGCTATGGTTAAAGAACCTGAAAACATTGAAATAGGTTACCATGACCGTAGAAAGTCGACACATGACAGATTTATTGGGAATAATCTTAAATTAAAGGAACCAGAAACTCCCAGTTCCTCACTTGGTTCCAACACTAATCGTGTTGACCAAATATTCGATGATGTAGATGTCGGTGATGAAATTATCTGGGAAAATTTGGTGCTTGGCGAAAGGATTGGACTAGGTAATCCATAGGGCTGTCAGACATCTGCTGCTGATAATAATTTTCTTTGCTCCTGAGCTTTTCTTGTGGTCGATGCCTCTTTCTGTGTGTTTGTGTTGTTGGAGAAGCATGATGCTCAATGCCTGCTATTTCCCGTGAACATGCTTAAAAATTTTTCGTCATAAGCTTTGATTGACAAAGTGAATAATATAGTAGGATTGTGCATAATAACACAGAGCATTTCTCATCATGGTTGGTTACACAAGCACGTGTTAATATTGCAAAATCTTTTGCTTTTTATTATGTGGACACATAGTTCTACTATATGACTCAGATAAGATATTCAAAAGAAGCCATTCCTTCTCTTTTCTGTTTTCCTTTGCTGTTGAGGTTTCTTCTGACATTTGTTTCCCTGCAAGTGATGTCGAGGATGTTCGTATTTTTTGAACAGCTGAGGAGCATTTTGCTCCTCTCAATACTTATTTTCATATCCTCAATTTTGGAATTTGTGGCTCCTTTTGCAAAGGTTATCATTATGATGTTGAATCTGTAGTGGCTGGAGCATTGTTTTCCAATTATCCCATGCAGATGTATCTATCATTGTCCCTCATAATGTGGTTTATATTTTCAGGTTCTTATGGGGAGGTCTACCATGCGGATTGGAATGGAACGGTGATTTCAAGTTTCCCTCATTCAAATGTTACTTTGTGCAACATGTTTCCACAATGTTTATAAGCAGCTCGCAACCGTTTATTGCTTGATCGATTTTCTTACTTCCAATAAAATCTCCTTTTGAACTGATACACTTTGTTGAAACTGCTTCTATTTTGTTGCCAGAAAAACTAATTTTGTTGTCACATTTTATATTGCCCATGTTCCTGTCATTGGTAATTACCTGCAGGTCACTTGAATTCTTAGGCAGAGGGTTTCCTGTGCAGTGTGTATACCTTTATACCTCCTGTTATGCACAATGCTTTGGAGGTTAAAAGAAAAAGAAAAAGTTGTTACTGATATTCTGGCTGGTTGATTGTTGGCTAACTGGCAGGAAGTTGCTGTTAAGAAGTTCTTAGATCAAGATTTCTCAGGTGCTGCTTTGGATGAATTCAGAAGAGAAGTAAGCATTAATTTAGCCTCATAGCTTAATTGTGTTAGTTCTTTTGCACTTTTTTGAAGAAAAAAGGATTTAAGCATGTCAAGTTATTCTTTGCTAGAACAACAAGAAAATATATTCAAAATTCAACCGGGGGGGGGGGGNAAGCATATTGTACGCATATGGCTTCTGGGAGTCCATTGTGTGTTCATTGTTTGGCATATGTACAGGACTTAAACATTATGCTATGTGTCAGAAGTCCAACAATTCATCACAATCCAAAATTTCTGACCATGTATTTTTTTTGCATTCACTGATACAAGGTGCGGATAATGCGTAGATTGCGTCATCCAAATGTTGTTCTTTTCATGGGTGCTGTTACCCGCCCCCCAAACCTCTCTATCATTACAGAATTTCTGCCAAGGTATACCATTGTCAATTTTTTATTCCTCCAATCCAATCTGCCTTTTCCAATAAATAGAGATTGCTGTCTACATTGTGGGATTTCACTAGCCTTATAAATAGAGATTGCTGTCTACATTTTGAGCTGACAACATTATCTAAATGGTTATTTGGCTTGCTAGAGGAAGCTTGTATCGGATTATTCATCGTCCACAGTGTCAAATTGATGAGAAACGTAGAATAAAGATGGCTCTAGATGTGGTATGAGATCCCTAACCAATTTATTTATATATGCCTCCCTTCTGTTTCTATCTCAGATCTCAAATCTTTCTTTATGTTACAGGCAAGGGGTATGAATTGCTTGCACACAAGTACGCCAACAATCGTTCACCGGGATTTGAAGTCACCAAATCTTTTGGTTGATAGAAACTGGAATGTCAAGGTATAGTACCTTTTTTTGTCTTGTTGTTACATCAGATCTATGTTTTTTATTATTCATTTGCTGCTCTGAGATATGTTTCCTGTTACAGTGATCAGCACTTTTGGAGATGCACATAGTTATGTTATTAGTATAATCAAATACCCTAGTAGTTTGGAGTAGACTATGAATGTTGTTTTTCGGCTCATCTTTCCTCATTTTCTAGTCACCAAAAGTGCAGTTTTGATTGCACTATTGGAAAAATCAGTAACCCGGTGTTGGTTCCATCCTCCAAACGGCAGTGATAGAAGGAGCCAAAGTATGTTTGGCCTCAGCTGTCACTTTAAGTATCAAAAGCCTGGTGCTGGAGCTTTCTATATTCTGCCATACAAATTGCCCCCAATATATGCTTATGTTTTGTATACTGATGAACTTGAAACGGCACTCAAAAGCAAACTTGCACTCTGTTCATTTATGTCATTTTGGGACTCTTAGGGCTAAATTAATCTATTTGCTTTAGAATTGCCTGGTTTGGGGTTAGGGTGCACTAGAAATGAATTTGAATTTTAGATGTAAATCCGTGAAGTGACCTCAGCATAGAAAAACATCAAATTAGCAAGTGCTGTTGGACAGAGGACTAATGGAAGTCACTTGTAGGCAACATGCTGTACAAAGCTCTCTTTGAGAAACTGAAACGAATTTTTTGTATTCTGATGTCTGTTCCAGTTACTTGTGAGAAAATTGTTTCTTCAGCTGTGTTATGTTGGTATATTTTAGTAAGCTTTGCTGATGGCTTGGGTATTTTATGGTGGAGTGTGAATATATGATTTGCTAAGCATGTAGGTCTCAACCTCAAGTTGGAACAAAAGTCAGCCGAAAATTGTAGTTTTCCACTGAACTTGATTGATCTATTTCAATTTGCAGGTTGGTGATTTCGGGTTGTCACGCTTGAAGCACAATACCTTCTTGTCGTCAAAATCAACTGCTGGAACGGTGGTTCTCTTGCCTTTTGTGTGTGTGTGTGTGTGTGTGTATATATATAATATTTGAATTGTTAGTCTAGCTTCTACACAGAAATAGTTTCAAAACATGCATTGGACACCATCGCTAATTAAGTTGCCCTTGAAATTCTAGCCTGAGTGGATGGCACCAGAAGTTCTCCGAAATGAACCCTCAAATGAGAAGTAAGTTGTTGATACTTAGTTTTTAGTAACTTGCCGATTCTCCTTTCTTTGGTTTTGTTTCCTTGCAGAAGTGTAATTTGAGTTCCTAGTATGTATAGTATAGTCCTTTTAGTACTCTTTTCTTTCAGTTATGAATACTCTTCTTTACAAAACGATTGTGGTAAACATACAGAAGCTTGTTCATTATTTATTCTGAGCAGACAGTTGGATTACGAGTCTTTTGCTTTTTTGTTATGATGGCTCAATGTAGTGACCACATTCTTGAATCTATGCCCATGCATCAATATCTACTGTATCCTTCATTCACAATTGACAATAATCTCCCTCCTGCACCCTCACGTCCAACCTCCCCACTCCCCTCTTCCTGGGGCTTGTAACTCTTCATATATCAGTGCCCAACTTACCTTGGCAGTGGTACCTTAACTGATAGGTTGTTGCATTTAATCATCTATTTGGGTTTGCGTTTGTGTTTGTTTGAGTATAACTGGGTTCCTTGATATGCATTATGTAGTATCAAGCAAAAGATTAAGGCTGCCTACATTTCTATAAAGCTATTGCCTTGCAACTGCACAGTGATTTCACAAGTCCTGGAAGCTTTGAGTTTGTAGAACCACTAAACTAACAGAATTCCTGTATTGAATGTGAAGATGCGATGTATATAGCTTTGGAGTCATTCTTTGGGAGCTTGCAACATTGAGATTGCCTTGGAGTGGGATGAACCCAATGCAAGTTGTGGGTGCAGTTGGATTCCAGAATCGTCGCCTTGAAATCCCCAAGGAAGTTGATCCTTCAGTTGCTAGGATAATTTTGGAATGCTGGCAAACGTGAGTTGAAAATTGTGGAATACTACATTGTGGAATAACCTGCTTTTGAACCTTTACTAATTATAACTGATGGCTTTTCTGTTACTTCTGTCTCTAGAGAACCAAACTTGCGTCCTTCGTTTGCACAGCTCACAGTAGCTCTGCAGCGCTTGAATCGGCTGGTCATCCCGTTACACATGGACCAGCCAAGCTCACCTCTGCAGCCGGAAATCTCAGTAAATTCTACACCTTAAAATGTCTCAATTTGGCAATTGTGGATAAGGAGACATTATGTTCATTAGCCTTGTGTAAGGCGTGTATGAAATCATTGGGATGTGAAAACTGATACGGCAGAAAGAAATAGTAGATAAAGTTTGTAGGTGATATGTAAGTAATGCTGATATGCTGCTTCTGCCAAACGGTGGATGCGGTACATTTTGTATAGATGGGTGTCCGATTGAATGTTGTGGAGGGGATCAAAACCTTGTAATGTATATACGTGTTAAATACCCTTTTATGGGAAAGTATCAATATTGTTGCTTTAAAGTGGAAATGCAAATACATGATGCTTGGAATTCAAAGTGTTAATATCCTTTCTGTTACAATATTTTTTTTTCCCCCTTTTCCTTCTTCCTGTTACAAGTTAACTACAAGCTTGAACGGCGATACATGATGCCGTTACTACAAATTCATTTAAATAGAGACTATGACGGTGTAGCCTACAGTATCACTGCGTCTCTTGACATGAAAATCGATCTGAGAGAGATGGAGTAAACCCATCCTTCTGAGTGCATTATTCTCTGCGAAAAAACCAACCTTTGAATCCCTAAAGACACGTCAATCCCTTGAGCACGCGCACATGACACAACAATTTGGGTTGGCTGGGATGCAATACCTTTGGCTCCAGGCAATTTGGAGGAGCTTCATCCTCTCATAGGCGTACGTGTTCCATCCACGACATCATTTCCAAATCGTGAAGAAGGGTTAGTTGGGTCCCAAATCGTCAAAGAGTTAGTTGCCCTGTGGTAGTGGAAAGCCTCCCCTCCTCATATGACGACTGTGCTTGCCCTGGGGGCACATTTCTGCCTTCTTCTACTTTAAAAATGGGCCACCCATCATCACCTCGGGCCTGACATAAAATGTATAAATTTTTATTACTTGGATTGGACAGGGGCCGCGCGAACGCAGGCCCCCACTACCACAAATTATGACGTAGGCTCTCCTGCATTGAGGAGACCTTAGGGCAGCACCCGTCCTAAGTGCAATGGACGTCACTGACCTAGGCCATGGGCCTTCTTGATCGCCCATCGACCCCGTCCAGGTAAGTATGTTCCTCGTTGCTTTGGGCATTAGCTTTATACTACTCTCTCATCTCTCTCGCTTGGTTTGCACCCGATGTGGGAGTAAAGGTCCTCCTCCTTGTGGTCGTCTTACTTTTTAAAGTTGGTGAAAAATGTTCGCTCTTGATTAAAGAAGAAGAAAAGGAATTCTTGATACACACCGAGTAGATATATTTATGTAATAATAATAAGACTGCTATATAATTTCTTATTGGATTTCTTCTAAAAGAGATTGGCTCCATTCTCCACTCCTTGCAATGCAAACAATGCCCAGATTCACTACTTTGGTTTTCCACTGAAATTAATGGACTCCTCTGTGGATACATGGCATTGTCTTTCAGGGAGAGGGCAGCCCTTGTAGGAGTTATTCTCCACACAAAGCCATAAAAGCTTTTCCCAGTAAGGGTCCTGTATAACAACAAACAACTCATTTCATTTCAAAACATGCTAAAGCTTAAGCTTATTTATACCAGTGACCAGAGATAATATGTGAACAAACTTTCAACCAACAGAGAAAGAGTGAACTAAATCATACATGTATCAGTTTAACAATGTTTTGGAACAGGAAAAAAAGATGGTACCTTGCTGATGATGTGCGGATTCCCAACAATGATAAGCAGAGATTTGGCACGGGTAATTGCAACATTAAATCTCTTTGGGTTGCTCAGGAAACCAAGACTGTAAGTTTTATCAAAATGGTTGTGCTTCACAGTTGACCTTACGGTAGATACTATAATGACCTCCCTCTCCTGTCCCTGGAACTGCTCAACACTCCCAACCTTAACATCAGACATTTCCCAGTTCTCAAGTATCCCCTTGATTTTCAGGACTTGCTGCCTGTAAGGTGTAATTACCCCGATATCAGCCTCATCTATATCTGCTTTAGCTCTCAACTTGTTGATAATCTCCACGACCTTGCTTGCTTCGATCCGGTTAAACCATGATGGATTGTTGCCTTCTCTTTCATCACAGCCTTGAATGCCAATGAACAACACGGGGAATTCTTTGTTGGGGAGGAAATCCGCAATACCAAGTATGGAGGAAGAGGTATCTTCCTTACATGCAATCAGCTCTGCATTGTAGAAAAGCTTTGAAGGGAGGTCCAGAATTGCTGGGTGGCACCGGTAGTTCTTCACCAATTTTGTTAAGAAGCCTTTCTTCTCCCCATTACTGTAAACTTTGCTTTCAAACAGTCTTTCCAGATACGATTTCCCTAATCCAAAAGCCTCTGCTTCTTTTGAATAGACAACAGGACCTAGTTGCTGCGGATCACCAGCCAGAACAACTAGTGTTTCCCTACTGCAAAAGTTCGATAATGGAACCATGACCTCTGGCTCTGAGGCTTGCCCACACTCATCCAAGAAAATATGAGTGAAATGACCATGTTTGACACCTTCTGCATGGAGTAGAGATGAGCTCATGTATGTAGAGATGATGATCCTGTATTGCAATAATGCCTGGAGTGGAGGACATTTGAAAATGGTATCCTCAAAGTAGCAAAAGCGAATGTGATCGGGGTGAACATCCTCATAAGAGCGGCCAGTAGCATTTAGCCTGAAGATCTCATTGTCTTTAACATTAGCCACCTCATTACTAATGAGCTTCTGCAAAATGTGGTCTGCTGCACTGTTTGAAGCAGCACAGACCAGGATTTGACCATTCTTTCTTGTTGCATGTACTTGTAACATGGCTTCCACCAGCGTCATTGTTTTCCCAGTACCGGGAGGCCCGAAAATCACATATGGTGGAGCGCCATCACACTGAAGAATCATCTCAACAGAATGCTTCTGCTCCTCGTTGAGCCTACTGAAGGGTGAAATTTCAGCTGTCTGGGTCAGTTTCCTTTGTGTTGACTCAGATGGAAATAGGAGATCAGGGTCTAAACTCACAGCTGCTTCAACAGCTTGATACAACCTTCTCATATTCACTCTGTTATATGTAAATTGAACATCATACAGATTTCCATTCCAATGGAATGCTTGAAGATCGTCATAAAATCTCAGAAGTACTTCATCAGCCGCAACACAGTGAATATATCCCTGGAAAGTAAGATTAGGCTACTCAGGCACTCTTGTAGTATAAATGCGGAAAATGACTAGTGAAGTAGGTTTAGGATAAACTTAAAGAAAAAATACATACGAAAGTGGAAGAAGTAAATAGGATGTTTAAAGGCCTTTCTAGGATAAATGTCAATTCCAGTTCAGAACAAGCAGACAATGTCAATTTTAAAGGAACATGGAAACAAGCTTTGAAATGGAGTAGCTTCCCACCAACAAAATGTTGTAAATCATGAAAATAACGAGGAAACTAACCTTGTATACAGTGGTGCCAGGTGCATTACCATAGGCAGCACGCTTTACAGAAACATGATCCCCGTGGACAAGAGAAGGCCTTTTCTCAGCCAACCCAGGGACCTCAAGAGCAAGAAATTGACTTCCCTTCCTTTTCATGTGGACGCCCTCCATATTATGGCACCTCATTGCCCCCTGAAAAGGTGTATAAAAACTATTACGATCAAGAGTATATATGAACGACTACTTTCAATGATTAAGTGGTCAGTCCTTAGAAGTAACCTCCAAATGTAGCTCTTCCATTATAAGCAGAGTGCTGAAGAAAGTGGCATAGTTCTCCCTGCTTAGACCTCCTTCTAAAACCCCCGGGACTTGCTTATTCTGCAGCAATTCTCTAACATCCTGTGGGATTGGAAACTCAGGAAGCTTATTCTTAGTTCCCCAGGCAGTTGCCCTGGTGGGCCGGGAAGAGACTAAATTCCTGTTGTCAACAGCAATCTGCTTTCTCCTTGGGACACTTGAATATGGTCTGTTAGGAGCCAAAGAATGAGAAACCTTGTCTTCTGCCAAAACAAAAACAACTCGCTCAAGCCTTTCATCAGCTACATCAAACTGCACCACAGATGTGTGCATTCCCATCTCCTGCGGCTTGCAAGATAACCAAATGGTAAGCCTTTCATGTGGCTGGAGCACTCTATCCTCCAGGGAATAGAAGCCTCGAACACATTTCGTTTGCGAATTGGCCGGTGGGGGTTCAGTTAGGGACAAAGTAAAGGAGTCTGCAGGATTTGAGCAGAATATCTTAACTCCCCAAAGTTCCACGGGATCACTGGTGTTGTTTCCTACGGTGATTGCACATTTTGATGTCTCGCCTACAAGAACAGATTGAGGCTTCCCTCCCACAAAAGGGAATGGGACAGATATGAGAACTGGCCCTTCTGTGGTGGGGTCATAATCATATACAGACTTGGCATCCTCAAAATCAATGAAGCCAATCTCACCCTTGTCCCCAATGACAAAGTATTCATCATCCGAGTTATCCCTTCTGTTTGTGTTCATTGTGGTGTGTCAAGTGCCTACAAACATGACTGCAAAAGTAAGCAAACCTTGAATCTAACAGAGAAGAAGAGATTCACATGCTGATACAAAATAAAAAATATTCATTTAACTTTCTATGCAACACAAACACTGAGTTGATTGCATAGCATGTTTCCAGTTAATTTGTGAACCATTCTGCCCCACGCCTATCTAAGTATATGCGAAAATTAACTATCTCAACAATACTTCATATCCATTACACATATGAACAAGAGCGAAAACAAAATTTAAATTTCAACCCCACAAAGAAAAGAGCAAAACCAATGGATTGAAAGAAGAACATCTCACACTATAAAATGCCAAGAACATCTGACCTTGATATAAAAGACACCACCTCCGAGGATTTTGATACGAAAACTACTATGGAGTGGAGGGCTGTGGTTCAAAACTAAGAATAACCAAGTTGTTAAATTCAACTTTTTAAGTTGAAGAAAGTAAGTCTAGAGGGATTTTAAGTTGAAGAAACTAACAGAGTGAAAGTTGAAGTTCCTCTGTTTCACTCTGTGCATTGAAAGTGAAGATAGTTCACACTGTTTGTAAAGGAAATGAATTTTGCCTGTTCAAAGGACAAATTAAACAACTTGGCAAAGAAGTTATTATCACTTACTTCAATAGTAAAACTAACTTATAGTGTACTGCTAGTACGAGGAAGCGAACGAGGTGTGTTCCCTTCTCTTGACCAGTAAGACTTTTAATCTAAAAGTACCAATATTAGTAAATGGACATTTTTTGTTATATATATATTGTTTTGTTTCAGCCAGTTTAGGGACATTTTAAGTTAACCAGAAGAAAATAGCACTGTATTTGTCAAGAGATGATGGAAAAGGCTGGGATCTTTCCTTAATTGATTAAAAAAAAATAACTATCAATACTAATTTTAAGTGATTGCTACAAAGCTCCTCCACTAAAAATCTGGGTCCATAATCGATTAAAAAAAATTGCAGTAGCAAACTTTTTCTTTTCGGAACAAGTATTTTAATTGTGTTCAATACTAATTTGATGCATAAATATTAAATAGCATGCATGTTTTTCGTGTAGCTATAATATGCAGAATGTACACTACAAAGGGCAAACAAATATCACATGATCAACAGTACATAGATATGCAAATCATGTTCACGAAGAACTGATTGAACATGAAAAAGATGTCTGGCTCCTGCTGCATGATGTTGCATATTTATCTCTGTTGCATTTTTTTTTTAATTTTAACTTATAAACTTAAGATCTCTTAAAGGTAGAAAGGTCGGTCATAGTTGTTTTTTTTTTCTATTTTTTTCTATGAAAATCAGTTATAAACAGCATATATCAAACGAAACCCTGCGCTAAATTGAGATTTTGATTCAATAACCTCGTGGTATGGACTTGTTTAAACAATTCGGTAATTATATGAGGCCCATTAGATTAGACCCAATTCATTTGGAAAACTTGAAAGAATTTTTTAGCATTTGAAGATTCTCTTTCTAATTTTCCTTTTTGTTTTTTAATGATACCCCCAACCAAAGCCTAGACTCGGTGACATGATGTTCAACCTTCCCCTCCAATTTTTATTTTTAAAATTTTCAAGATTTTAAAGAGATACAAATCCTAGGTTTTTTCTCTCTCTCTCTAAAACCTTAGCCACCCTAGCCACCTAGGTTTTTTAACTTCTTGGAGAGTGTTTGTCTTGTTGTTTTGCAGGTTTTTTTCTCGGTTTTTGGAGTTTTTGTCCAGTCTTTTACAGCTTTTTCCGGCTGGTTTCGATGAGTTCTTCATCTAGGGTTGAGGGTTTAGGCAAAGAGAATACTGATCCAGGGGATGCTATATCGCAGGCGCTAACAGGGGATTTTGGTTCTTGATGAGGCTTTGGATGCGACTGATCTGCCATTGTCGTGGTGCCTCATGGGGAAGCTGTAGACAAAGAAGATTTTTAATGTTGTTGCTCTGCTCCGGACGATCACATATGTCTTGAATCAAAAGAAAGGTGTAGAGGCTTTGGAGATTGGCACTAATCTCTTTCTGTTCCAGTTCAGTGATGATAGGGATATCGAACGGGTTTTTGAGGGTGAACCTTGGCACTTTGACAGGCATATTTTGGTTTTACATGAAATTTTTTGGGGAGGAGCAACCGTCTAGCATCAGTCCCTCACACACCCCAATATGGATCCAACTATATGATGTTCCTATACGCTTGAGGATAGAACGTATCATCTCACAGATTGCTGGCAAAGTGGGGGAGTTTTTGTCCGTTGATCCCAGTACTCTGTCCTCCAAACCGAGAATTATTAAAGTTATGTGTTCGTTTTTATTTATCCCATCCTCTTAAGACTGAAGTGAAGGTCCAGATGGGCTCGTGAAAGGTGATTACAGTTCTGGTTAAATATGATAAGCTCCGCAATATCTGCTTTACGCGTGTTAGACTTAGGGCATACTCTAAAAGATTGTGATGATGCCTCGGAACAGCAAGAGGAGGGGGAAACTGTTATCTATGGAAATTTCTTACGAGCCTCCCTTGTACAAAGACCCATGGCGGCTAGGAAAAATCCTCATGAGATGATCAAACGGCCTCTGCTTACTATCTTAGATGAACCAATTCCAGTGGCAGAGAGGGCCAAGCATCTGTCGAAGGGGGAAAGATCTTTCTCACATGGGAAGTATTCGGGAAATGAGGGTGTGAATGCAGGGTGTCTGAGTCGATATTGGAAGGTTTGGAGAGAATGGCGGTACTGGAGCCGTCAGCGCAACCAGGCGGAAAAGAAGTCCCTGATACTACGCTCCTCCTGGGTATAACAAGTATTGATGCCGTGATTTGCCTGCCAACTTCCAATGGAACTAAGGTATTTACTCAACTGGACCCAACCTCTTCTAGCCCATCCTCCTTTTCCCACCCTAGGCCCTAAAGTACTAAGGCCCATCGTCAGGGAAGCGGCGATAGCTCCCGACCAGTTGTGCCAAGTATCTTGCACAATCCCGCACTAAGCCTTGCCTGGCTCGGCGAGACTTGCGCATACAGGGCAGAACACTTACAATCGCTATTGCCACCAACATTCGTTATACCACTGACAGGAACCAAGTATGCATATAGCTCGATCTCTCCGCATCACGCATCAGCCGGGTAGGGGTCCTCCCCCTAAAGAGCATCTGGAGCATTCCTAGGGGTGGCACCAGTAGACATTGAAATGCTTGAAACGGCCCCCCCCCTCCAGGTCGCGCACAAAATATCCCGGTGCGTGACATTCTCCCACACCCATAATCTAGCACGCCCTCGTGCTAGGGTGAGAGAAGTTTTAGACTCCGCCCAGAATCTTTCGCACTCATACTGTCGCTTGCCACGAATGGAACGAGTCACTTTCACAATCAGGACGTGCAGCGCTTCTCATTTTCTTGGGCCAAACAGCGCACCACTCGAGTCTCTACCGTGCCCCAACGATCTCCTGTCGTTGTCCAGGCCGGGCACCCTGCCTACTCCCCTGAGCGCTTGGCGTGCTAAACTGTCCGCATGGGCCTGCTTGCAACCCTCCTCCGTGGAAGCCATTACCCTCTTCTCTGATTGGATTAAACCACGTTCCCCCACATCGGCTTGCTTCCCCCAAGCAAGTCGTTATCGCCCACTTCGTTAGGCGACCATGCGAGGCACCCCCGCCTCCATATCAAGCAACAATATGTGTGCGTACCGCTCCGCTACCATCTGTCACGGGCCAAGAGTCTCGCGCAGCACACTGCGCCCGTGCGGCATCCCGAGGGTCCCATACCCCCTCGAGATTCAGCCTTTAAGTCCTTCGAGCATGCAATACTGGTTTCGCCCTGCCATGGGCTCGTCAGGGAAGCGGCAATAGCTCCCGACCAGTTGTGCCAAGTATCTTGCACAATCCCGCACTAAGCCTTGCCTGGCTCGGCGAGACTTGCGCATACAGGGCAGAACACTTACAATCGCTATTGCCACCAACATTCGTTATACCACTGACAGGAACCAAGTATGCATATAGCTCGATCTCTCCGCATCACGCATCAGCCGGGTAGGGGTCCTCCCCCCTAAAGAGCATCTGGAGCATTCCTAGGGGTGGCACCAGTAGACATTGAAATGCTTGAAACGGCCCCCCCCTCCAGGTCGCGCACAAAATATCCCGGTGCGTGACAGTTAAGGCCCAACATTTTTATCATTGGTGGGATGCATAAATACAGTACTTATACCAGTTCCCGACTTCTCCCGTGTGTCTGATAGTATTGTCGTTTCCATAAAAAACTACATTGGTCTATTATGTTATAAATTTAGTAATTAAGGCAGTGAAGAATGATGAAGATGATGGAGGAAAAGGAGAAGGGGCAGTGAAGAAGAAAAGAGGAGCAGAAGAGCAATGAGGTCTCATAGTTTATTGCTTCAGTAAGGGGTATATATATACACTAAAAACAGGTAGGTACAATGACATTCACGTGCTGTTTTATAACATTCCTCTTTGGATGTCATTGTGCATTGGGTAGAATACGCTTAGGCTCCGTTTGGAACGGGGGACTGGTAGTCCAAGTCCAGATAGACTTGGACTGGACTTGCCTGGACTGGACTAGGATAAGGCCAGACTACGTTTGGTTGTCTGGACTATATATTGTGGACTTAAAGCTAGTCCAAAGAAATGATGTTTGGTTGTACGTGGACTGGACTTGGACTAAATAGTGAAAAAGACCTGAATACCCCTACATGTTCCAAACGGTACCTTAGGGAGTACTGCCTCATTAAAAACCTTACCAAAAAAAACCATGTGGGATAAAAACTTGGTGAAGGGAAAAAGAGTGCAGTGATTCTACTCTCCCTCATTTTGGCCTCCCTTGATGTCATGATGTCGTTGTATGCCAATCATCCTTGTCAACTTTTGGTGACATTTGGTGACGTATGCTTTGTCCGATCACTTTTGATATATCATTACTTTAATTGGGCAATGTAGGCAGTATTATCCTCATAATTTGTTGTTGGAACATCTTCCTCGCTATCTTGCTTTTGTAGTCGCAATGATATAGCAGCTTCATGTGTAAAGTAGTAGCATATGTTTGTCTGTGCTTTATGTGGATCAAATAAAAAGGACCTGCATCTGCAAAACCAACAATATACTCTTCGGGCTTACAAGGTTAATATAATACCGCATCTATTATATCCCGAAAATAAGAGCACATACATATCTTGCCAATAGGTTTATGTCAAAGCTTTAGACTTTATGTTACAAGCAAGATAAATTGCACTTTGATAGGGTACTTCAGGACCAATCTAATTCTTTTATGAGATTTTTCCATCTCAAATTCTTTCTTGAAATATAGCATGACATTTGGAAACTTCTTCAGGAATTCTAATAATATTTTAATCACAAAATAATGAAAAATCCACATATAGATCATAAACATAAGGAACAATAATAATAAGTTCAAATACATACAGCATATATGCAAGAATAATTATTATATACATACCCAAAATGGTTCAAACCATGTAAGGGTCAATTTAATTGAGTGTATTCTCGGGAATTCGTTGCTTCAGGCAACTTGAATCCTTCAGGGATTCTCATGTATATGTCATGACTTATGGATCCATAGAAATAGGCTATAACCGCATCCATTAGATGCATTTCTATGTTTAATATATTGCCAGACTTATCAAATACCGAAAAAATAATTGCTTCCACCACAGGAGAGTATGTCTCCTCACAATTAATACCGGGTCATTGGGTGAAAACTTGTGCCACGAGCCGTGCTTTACATCTCACTATTTCATTTTTTCCATTTCCATTTTCGCACAAATACCCATGTTATAAGCAACCGGTTTTAGACCATCTGTTGTACGGACTACAGGTCCGAAAATCTCTCGCTTTACAAGCGAGTCTAACACAGCCTTAATTATGTCTCTCTATTTTGGCCAATCATTCTGCGCCTACATTCGTCAATAGATGTAGGTTCATGATCCTCATTTTCTGTTATAATATTTAGCGCTACAATATATGTAAAAATTCCGTCGACGGTTATTTCACGTCGGTTCCATCTTATTTCTAACACTGTATAATTAATCGAGATCTCATCATTTTCATTTATTTCAGGTACCTGAGTTACTTCTGGAACTATATCAATTGTGTCAGAAACCTCTTCTGGAGGATTTTCCTCTTCTTGAGGACTTTTAATTTGATCTACTGGAGGTTTTATTTTCTCACCAGGGCCATCTTATCTCTTTGCTCCTTTTTCTCTACCAAGAATTTTTGTTTTCTTTGGAACCGAGTATACTCCACGCTTCTGGCGTACTTTAGATTCATTTGCATACTTTAATTGTTCTTCAGAAACATCAATTTGAATAGGAGCATCTGCAGCTGGTATATAAGATTTGGTCACTCTGTTTTAGAACAGTTAATATGTCTGGCAATTGATTTATCAAACTTTGCAAATGAATCACCTTTTGAACTTCAGGTTCACACAGATTTGTTCGAGGATCAATAACTATATATTGATAATGTATTTCAATAACCTCTTGATCCAGCTGCTTATTTTCTCCCCCTGACGTTGGGTAAACACTTTTATGACAATAAGCAAATCTTGTTATAAATAAATCTCCAATCTCTAGTTAATGGTTTCAACTATTTTGTAATTGATGGAGATTCATACCCAACATATATTCCCAATCTTCTTTAAGGACCAATATTACTATGCTGTGGTGGAGCATTAGGCACATATACTGTACAACCAATGGTCCGAAGATGGGAAATACTAGTGACCGTGAATTAATTAAACGGGGAGATCTTATGATATCTTGTTGGCTTGATGCACACACGTGTTGCTGCATGTAAAATACCATGTTCCCAAGCAGTAATATCTCATTAACAATGGTCTTGTAATCAATTGGAAATATTCAATAAGCGATTCACCCAGATCATTTTAGGTATGAACATAGCCAACTTCTAGTTGGTCTCAGCTTCGGGCTGTGCAAACTGTGTATTTAATAACTTAGGAAAAATTATTTGACAGCTTCAGGCTGTGCAAACTGTGTATTTATTAACTTAGGACAAATTATTTGCCATCTTCAGGCTGGTAAATAATAAATCAACGTCCAACTTCTAGTTGGTGCCAGCTTCGAGCTGTGCAAACTATGTATTTAATAATTTAGGAAAAATTATTTTCCAGCTTCAAGCTGATAAATAATAAATCAATCGTCCAACTTCTAGTTGGTGCCAGCTTCGGGCTGTGCAAACTATGTATTTAATAATTTAAGAAAAATTATTTACCAGCTTCAGGCTGCTATATACGTGCCAGCTTCAGGCTGGATATGATAACTTTCTTAGTACAATCTAAAGGAAAATGCTGGTAATCTTTCCGCAAATATTTGTTGCCTGCAACAGTAGCCTTTATAATATAGAGATATTCAAAACATCTCTTTCACTCATTGTCTTATCATAATATTCGCTTGAATATTAGCAAATCTCTTGGAGACTTGAATAAATATTTATTTATTATTGTAGGTATAAAAGTTTGTACTCTTCAAGAGTGTAATGAAATTTATGCTCTTCTGGTGCGTAAATATATGCTATTCTAGAGCATAATAAAACTTGTACTCTTCCAGAACTTAAATATGTGCTATTCAAGAGTATAGTAAAACTTGTGCTCTTTCGAAGCTTAAATATATGCTCTTCAAGAGCATAGTAAAACTTGTGCTCTTCTAGAGTATATTAATCTTTTTCTCATTGTTGAGATTGTACTATCATATGTTATTTATGAATAATTTCCGTTTATTAAATACGGAATATGTCATTGCAATGTCTCAAGGACAAATGCCCGAGTCATTATTCTAGAAATGATTGTTTCATGTTCACATTAAAAATTTAGCAGTCATAACATGCTGTAAAATCAACATAATGTAATAAAATATAACACATAATGATATGATAAAGCTGGACATAAAATAAAATCAGTCAATATATATTGGCTTGCACCTTCAGGGTAAGGAAGATAAGAATCAATATCCAAACATCATGGTCATAGTTGTAACGCCCCGGATTTGCATAATTTGATTTTTGGAATTTTCGGAATTTTTATTCCAATTTTACCCTTGAGGAATTTCCGGATTTTTGGGACTAGGAAAATAAATTATTTTACCTTGGTTGTATCAGAATTAAGTGGTTTGTAGGTCGGGTACGGCTTTCGTTGGAGATAAAACGAGTTTCGGGAGGAAACGCGGGGTTTACGGTAGTTTTAGATTAAACTACGTCGTTTTGGGTAAAAGGAAAAAAAAAAAAACAAAACCCACAAACCCTAGCGGGCATTGACCAAGGGCGAGTTGACCGTGCCTTAGTCCAAAACGACGCCTTTTTGGACCAGGCCGGCCAACCCTAACTCCCTTCCCTTTCTTTCTTTCTTTTCTCTTCACTTCTCTTTTCTTCCTCTCTTCTCCTCTCCCGACGGCGCCCCTCTTCCTCTCTCTCTCTCTCTCTCTCCCCCGCACGGAATCCTCTTCTCCGATTTGCGGCTACAATCGGATTGTCCCCGAATCCCCTCTCTTTCTCTTCACCCTCCCTCACTCTCGTCGTCAACAACATATCGCACATCCGTCATCTCCTTGCCGTGTCACCGTAGCTTCGTCTCTCTTGCCGCGACTGGAGCACGCCGCCGCCACCGCTGCAGTCGAGAAGGGAAAGAGCCACGAGCACGGGTGAGTTCTCTTGCTTCTTCTCTTCTTTTCTTTTTCGTCTCGGTTCTTGATTTTTCTTCTCGGCTTGCGTGTTGATATCGTTGTTGTTGGGTTTTGGTTTGGTGTTGTTGGGGTTCTGCGGCGTTGATGGTGGCTGTGTGGGGACGTGTCTGGTGGTTCGATAGTGGTGACGGGTTGTACGTTGTCGGCTGCGGTTGAGGTGGTTGGTTTGGTCGGGTGTGGTCGTTGCTGGTTGTCTCCGGGCAGTGGGTCGCCGGTGTTGGTGGTTGCTGTGGTGGTGTTGTGTTCGGGCAGAGGCTCATTTGCTGCTGTTTCACGGATCCGGGCAGGTCCGGCGTGGGCAGTGTCTCCCGGTAAGCAATTCCGTCGTTTCTATTTTTCATTTTAGTTTTCCTCGTGTGATTGGGTTGTGGTTTTTGAGTTGGTTGAATTGGTTTTGGGCTGTGGCAGTGTTGTTGTTGGGTTGCTTTTGGCAGTTTGGGTGAATTCCGACAAGGTCAACGGAATCAGGCGAGGCTTGGGAATTTTCCGGTGAACTCGAGAATTTTCCGGCGAGGGCTCGGGTTTTGTTCCGACAAGGCAGAATATTTCCGACATGAGGGTATCTCTTTTGTTATGTTTCAATCTCATTCATGGCATGTATTATTAAACAAGTACTTTCATGTATCGCGAATACCGGGTTAGTGGAAACCGTGTGTGGGGGTGTGAGAGTGTGTGGCCGAAAATTTACCGACACGGGTAGAACCATAGGCCGGGAACATTTGGGCTCGGGAATGACCTTAGAACGGTATTTACAGTTTGTTTGGAAATATAGAGGGAAAGGGAAGGGAGGGGAATGGTAGGTAATATTTTCAAATTACAAAGATATCCTTATTTATAAATTTTTTTAAAAAATATAAAAGGCTAATCATGGAATTTCAAGTCATCATCTAGTTTTAAAATTCCCCTCCCCTCCATTCCCCACCAAATCGGCGGGGAGACATTTTAAGGGGAATGGAGGGGAATGAAGGTTAAAAATTTCCCCTTTCCCTCCATTAACTTTCTTTCCCAAACAAGGTTAAATTAAAAATTTCCCTCCATTCTCCTCCCTTCCCCTCCCTTCCCCTTCATTCCCCATCTATCCAAACAAACTGTTAGGAAAAACCGGGCCCAGGCCCAACTAACTGACTTTAAAGACCTTGAGACTTTGATGGACCTTAAGATATGGGCTTGTGGCCCAATGACTTAATTGGATAACCCTTTGGACATGGGTAACGGGCTTGACACCCGGGTTTCGGTTTTGGACTTAGATGGGCTTCAGGCTCGGGAACTCGTTATGGACTTTAAGGAATGGGCCCTAAGCCCAAATTCATAAATTGGGATAATTGCAGACTTGTAGAAGTGGGCTTTAGGCCCGGAGGTTATTTTGAATTTAGATGAGCTTAAGCCCGGTTAACCCTAGATCCTTGTCTTTTGGAGTTTTTGTGAGGAGATATACCCTTTTGGGCTTAGACCCTGAAATTACTTAACCGGGTAGTTTGGGTCAGGTTTCACTCAGTTGAGCATATAGGTATCATGCATGCACGGTTTGTGATAATTGTTTTGTAATTATTGTGTGTGCCGGTATTCAGGCACGGGTAATACCTCGGGAGCTGGAGAATCTGTCTTGGGGAAAGCTCTACAGGATCATCGTCGTTGAGGTGACTTTATAAGTCTTTTTATGTTTGTATGCATGTGCTTGTTAGATTGGTTTGTCTGAGTTGCATGCCTTGTTTGCTAACATGCCATGATCTGTATTGTGTGCCTGTGTGTTACTAGTTGCCTAATGAGCATGACTTTTAAATTGTTATGGGATATAACATGTGGAGTGATTTTGGGTGATCTGTGTGATGTACTGTGGATTGGAAACCCAGATGCTTGATTGAGATGATAATTCACACAACCCTATGAAATCACAACTCTTGGCACACATGAACTTATAAGTATGAATAAGAATAATGTACAATAAAAGATAGGCTACTGTATGCTGATGACCGGTTGGTTCGAGCGGGAAGTGATACCCCTCAGGTTTGCATGCGGGATAGCATGGTATATGCGGTTTAGCATATAGGTCTGTGATGACCGGTTCTACCTCCCTCTTTCTCTCTGCCTCTCTCTCTCTCTATGGTTATATTTGGGCTTCATGCCTGGTTATATTGGGCTTACGCCTGATTGACTCATGAGACGGGACCGAGCTCGGCGCACATAGTAGGGGGTCCTGAATAATAAATATAATAAGAAAACTTAACACGCAACAGATGTAAAATATAAACTGTTTGCTTTATGTGGTTGGCATGTTAGTACTTGTTATTGTGTGTTTGCTTACTTGTGTTTGTTTCTCTACTTTCCTTTCGAACTTGCTTTGCACACCTACATAACTAGATTTATACTTCTCACTGAGTAGGCGACTCACATAATCGCCACCGTTGTTTTTCAGACTCTTAGTTAGCGTGCAGTCTCTCTCTTCCTTTCTGGAGTACGGACGTGGATATCCCAGAAAGTAGCTGTTCTTCTTCTCCCGGTTGGATCCATAGAGCCGACATGCATGTCATTTTTCTTCTCTTGTTTTACTTTGTTTGTTTCTTCCGCTGCATTGGATTTTGCTGAGATGTCATTGTTGATTTTGATTACTTTATCGGCAGGTTGCCGGGAATTGTTACCTGATGATGTTTCGGCTGGTTGCCGGGTTGACTTATGGCTTGGAAAGCCGGTTTTCTCTTGTTCTTTATGACATCTCACTTTATTAAGATTTTCAGATAATGTTTTGGTATTGGATTTCGTATCCCGTGTTTTAGGGGCATTTTGGTAAATTCCTTTTGATTAAGTATTTTATTTGTAAAAATTTGGTACATGGGCGTTTTAGCTTGGTAGCGGAGCAGGCTTTAGATCCTTGGTTTTCAAAAGTGTTTTAAACTTTGTTTTCAAAGTGATTTCTGTTTAAGCCTGTTTCTGGATTTATAACTTTAAAAGTGTTTTTGACCCATTTGCATTCATATAGGCGTTGATATGGATCACCAGGGGCAGCACAATGCTGAGGATGATGCCGCTACTTATGTCTCTGACAATGTGTCAGTGATGCAGGTTCTTATTAGACAAGGGAACAATAATGCAGTAGGGAATAATGCTGCAAGTGGAGGAGAGCAAAATGTTGTGCCACCCGTACCACCTGTTGTGGACCCAGCGTTCTAGCAGTATCAGGCCTTTTTGCAGTGACAACAGTTTCAGCAGCAGCAGCAGGGTGCCCAACCGGTAGCACCTGCTGCGGCAGGTGGTATGGAGAGCGGGTATAAGCATATGGATAAGTCAGCAGTTAAGGAATTCTCTGGTGAGGAGGGCGAAGCCAAGGAGTTTAATGATTAGTTCCGCTAGGTGGAGAATGTTCTGGAGAAGTTCACTTGTGCACCGGAGCAGAGGGCTCGATTTGCGGCACACAAGTTCACGGGATATGCATTGACATGGTGGCAGGAACTTGTGGCCAACCTACCGAAGCTTGTGGAGATGCCATGGGGGGATTTCAAGGAGAAATTCTACAAGGAATTTCTCACTGTTGGTTTTCTGGAGGAGCAGAAAAAGTAGTTTCTTGAGGTGAAGCAGAGAGTAGAGGAATCGGTGTCAGCATTCAGGATTCGGTTCAGCATCCTTCTCTCTTATACTAGGGAGTTTGTGCCCGATGAGGTGACTAAGTGTAGGCGGTTTGTTAACGGCTTACGTACAGAGTTGGCGTTAGCTGTGGCTGGTGGAGGGCACAAGACTTGGGAGGCAGTTTGTGAGGCTGCTTTTGATGTTGAGAGAGTTCAGTTGATTGGGAAGGAGGCCCGGACAGCCGAGCAGAGGAAGCAGTCTTCTGCTTCTGGACAGAAGAGACATTACTCTGATGCTGAAGATGCAGATTATTCTGGTGGATAGGGTTCTTCTTATCGAGGTTCGAAGAAGTCCCGAGGGCAGAACAATCAGGGTGGACCAGGCAGATCCTCGGGAGGACGGTCCTATCAGTCTGGATCTCAGGGACGGGGTTCCTCGGCACGATTCTTGGGTACATGCTGGTATTGTAATAAGCCGGGACACCAGAAGTCAGCTTGTTACAAGTGGATTAGGGATAGTGGTGGTAGTGGTTCCCAGTATATAGTACAGAGTTCTGTGGCTAGTGGTGCTGTTTCTTCTGGTCCGAATAGGGTTGGCGGACAGCAGGGTCGAGGTCGTGGGGGTTCTGAAGCTCCAAAACGCGGGGGTGCGACTCAGTCTGCTGCAGCTCCTAGGGTTTATGCCATCACCCGGGAGGAGGCTGCTGATGCCCCAGAGGTTATAGCAGGTATATTTATAGTTTTTGGTCAGTATGCACATGTTTTAGTTGATCCAGGCTCAACACACTCTTTTGTATCACGTGCATTCATGACCACTTATAACATAGAGGATGATAACTTTAGTAGACCCCTGAGAGTCCGTTTACCCACTGGTGATATAGTAGTTGTTGATCGAGTTTATAGAGATGTATCGATAGAGTACGATAGTGAGAGTTTTCCTTCTGATCTTGCTGTCATGGACTTAGGAGAGTTTGATGTTATTTTAGGCATGGATTGGTTGTCCAGACACCAGGAAGTAGTTGATTGTCGGGCCAGGGAAGTGTCTTTGTCTTCTCTGTTGGGGCGTAGATTGGTGTTCGTTGGAGAACGAAAAGCCCTGTCGGTGTGTTGTATCTCGGCCATCCAAGCTTTCAGGATGATCCGAGAGGGTTGTGATGCTTTTCTAGCTCATGTGGTCGATTCTTCGGTACCAGTACCTGGAGTGGAGGATATTTCGATTGTTCGGGAGTTTCCTGATGTATTTCCTGATGATCTACCTGGGTTGCCTCCAGAGCGAGAGGTGGAGTATACAGTTGATTTGGTACCGGAAGTTGCACCTATTTCTATACCGCCCTACAGAATGGCTCCGACAGAACTTCAGGAGTTAACGAAACAACTAGAAGAGTTGTTGGATAAGGGTTTCATTAGACCGAGCATCTTACCTTGGGGTGCCCCGGTCTTGTTTGTGAAGAAGAAGGATGGCAGTATGCGGATGTGTGTGGACTATAGACAGTTGAAAAAGGTGACTGTGAAGAACAAGTATCCTTTGCCTAGGATCGATGACTTGTTCGATCAGTTGCAGGGTGCACCTGTCTTCTCGAAGATTGACCTGCGATCTGGTTACCATCAGGTTCGGATTGCAGAGCAAGACATACCTAAGACTGCATTCCGCACTCGGTATGGTCATTATGAGTTTGTGGTTGTTCCGTTTGGTCTGACGAATGCACCGGCAGTGTTCATGTGTATGATGCAACAGGTCTTCCATGAATTTCTGGACCGGTTTGTGGTAGTGTTTATCGATGATTTTCTGGTCTACTCGAGTAGTAAGGCCGAACATGAGGACCACTTGAGACAGGTTTTGCAGAGGTTGAGAGAAGAACAGCTCTGTGCCAAGCTCAGCAAGTGTGAGTTTTGGTTGGATGAGGTCGCGTTTCTTGGGCATATTGTGTCCGGTGAGGGCATTAAGGTGGATCCGGCCAAGATTAAGGTAGTCATGGATTGGGAGCCACCGAAGAATGTACCTGATATACGGAGTTTTCTTGGACTTGCTGGTTATTACCGAAGGTTCATTGAGGGTTTTTCCTTAATAGCAGGTCCCATGACTAAGCTGTTGAGGAAAGACTGTACTTTTGTTTGGGATGACCGTTGTCAGAAGAGTTTTGAGGAGTTGAAGAGTCGGTTGACTTCTGCACCAGTTTTGACTGTTCCGAGACCCTGAGTGGAGTACACGGTGTTCAATGATGTTTCTGGTTTGGGCTTGGGATGTGTTTTGATGCAGGAGGGTCGGGTGATTGCTTATGCCTCCAGGCAGTTGAGAACTCACAAGAGAAACTATCCGACCCATGATCTGGAGTTAGCTGCTGTGGTCTTTGCTTTGAAGATCTGGAGACACCATCTGTACGGTGAGAAGTGTCGGATTTTCACGGATCACAAGAGTTTGAAGTACATCATGACCCAAAGGGAGCTTAATATGAGGCAGAGACGCTGGATTGAGCTTCTGAAGGATTATAATTGTACTATCGAGTACCATCCAGGCAAGGCCAATGTTGTTGCAGATGCATTGAGCCGGAAGAGAGGCTTCTGCGGATGAGGACTCAGTTTCTTATGCTTTGCCTTCTTTGGTGGAGCTGAGGTCGTTGGATGCACAGTTGGAGGTGGACATTACTGGGGCGTTGCTTGCCAGTTTGAGCATCCGGCCGACCTTGCGAGGATAAGATCATAGAGTTGCAGTTTGGTGATCCTCATCTAGCAGCGTTGCGAGACAAGGCTCTCGAGGGGGAGAGTTCTAGTTTCTATGTCTGGGAGGATGGTGCTTTGATGACCAGTGATCGGTTGTGTGTTCCGGACGTCGATGACATGAGGAGGTGGATCATGGGCGAAGCGCATAACGCGCCATATGTACCAGAACTTGAAGAGTCATTATTGGTGGCCCGGGATAAAGAAAGATGTTGCGGAGTTTGTGGCTCGTTGTATGACTTGTAAGCAGGTGTAAGCCGAGCATCAGGCTTCTGCCGGCAAGTTGAGATCTTTGACTATTCCGCAGTGGAAGTGGGAGCATATCACTATGGACTTTGTGATCGGGTTACCGAGGACCAAGGGTCGACATGATGCCTTCTGGGTCATTGTAGACAGATTGACCAAGTCAGCTCATTTCCTACCGATTCAGTAGACTGAAACAATGGATAAACTGGCAAAGTTGTATGTTTCGGGTATTGTCCGTCTACATGGAGTTCCACTATCCATTGTGTCGGACAGGGATCCGAGGTTTACTTCCCACTTCTGGAGGAGCTTACAGTCAGCTTTGGGTACTAAGCTAAATTTCAGTACTGCATTCCATCCGCAGGCCGATTGGCAGCCAGAGAGGACTATACAGACACTGGAGGATATGCTTAGAGCTTGTGTGCTCAATTTCAGTGGTTATTGGGATGAGACATTACCGTTGGTTGAGTTTGCTTATAACAACAGGTATCATTCCAGTATCGGTATGGCGCCTTATAAGGCTTTGTATGGGCGAAAGTGTCGTAGTCTGATCTGTTGGGATGAGGAAGGTCAGAGACAGGTGGTTGGTCCGGACCTAGTCCAAGAGACTGTTGATCAGATCGAGGTGGTTAAGCAGTGCATGAGCGCTGCTCAGGACCGACAAAAGAGTTTTGCTGATAAGCATCGTCGGGAGATGGAGTACAATGTAGGTGACAGAGTTTTCCTCCGTGTTGCTCCTTAGAGAGGTGTTATCCGGTTTGGGAGGAAGGGCAAGTTGAGCCCTCGTTATATTGGTCCTTATGAGATCATGGAGCGGATTGGTCCGCTGGCCTACAGGTTGGCTTTACCAGAGGATCTGTCGCGCATACATGATGTATTCCATGTTTCGATGCTGAGGCGTTATCGCTCTGATCCTGGTCATGTTGTATCCCCGACAGAGGTGGAGGTTTCTGAGGATTTGATCTATGTTGAGGAGCCGGTGGAGATTTTAGCTCAAGAGGTGCGGCAGTTGAGGAGTCGTACCATTCCTATGGTTCGGGACAGATGGAGCCGTCATTCTCCGAATGATGCTACTTGGGAGGTTGAGTCCCAAATGAGAGAGCAGTATCCACATATGTTATGATTTTCATATCTTGTAATTTCGAGGATGAAATTTTCTTAAGTGGGGTAGAACTGTAACGCCCCGGATTTTCATAATTTGATTTTTGAAATTTTTGGAATTTTTATTCCAATTTTACCCTTGAGGAATTTCCAGATTTTAGGGACTAGGAAAATAAATTATTTTACCTTGGTTGTATCAGAATTAAGTGGTTTGTAGGTCGGGTACGTCTTTTGTTGGAGATAAAACGAGTTTCGGGAGGAAATGCGGGGTTTATGTTAGTTTTAGATTAAACTACGTCGTTTTGGGTAAAAGGAAAAAAAAAAAAACAACAAAACCCACAAACCCTAGCGGGCGTTGACCAAGGGCGAGTTGACCGTGCCTTAGTCCAAAACGACGTCGTTTTGGACCAGGCCGGCCAACCCTAACTCCCTTCCCTTTCTTTCTTTCTTTTCTCTTCACTTCTCTTTTCTTCCTCTCTTCTCCTCTCCCGACGGCGCCCCTCTTACTCTCTCTCTCTCTCTCTCTCTCTGTTAGTGTAATATACCCAAAAGCCAATCATGGATGATTATTTGTAGTCATGTATACACATTAAGGTTATTCCAATAAGTATCGTTTATGAGATAAACGCTTGTACATACTTATAACCCTAGAATATTTCATATTCTTAAATGTCCCTAGTCGATTATTATTACGGATGGGTTGTAATAATAAATTAAGACTAGCGTATGTTGAGAATTGTATATGTGATATGAATTCTACATACGGGTACAAGTTGGTACAAGTTGGAGAACTTGTGGACTGGACCGACACACATAAGAACACTACATGGAACGTTATATGTATGTCATTAGTGTTTCTTATAGATGTATTGTCCTCCGACCTGAGATCGTCAAGGTATCCAACATATGAATCATGTACTTTGATATTATTCCTAGTCATCCGTAACTGGGTGGACATAAGGGTAATCATTGGGTATATGATGATTATGTAGTGGGTTTTGATTGATCAAGAGGGGATTCGTCCGACCCATATAACGGGTATATTATCATATGGTTTCATGATAGAGTTGAACTGTTAAATGCATGGCCATGCTCGGATTAGGTGATATGGTGATATTACGGGTATCCGTTTTATACAGTTAACTCGGGGATCAAGAAACATAGATTAAACATATACGAGATTGGCATATTCCATGTCTCGTGTTTGATCTAGATAATGGGACGAAAGGACGATGGCATATTCCGAGGCATAGAGAATCAGTACTGATCTTGTCGTTCGGGTAGCAATGATGTGTTGCTAGACGCCGCTCTTTGTTTATAATTGTAAAATGAGAATTTTACAATTATTTCCGGACGTTACAAGTGCCTACAGGGTCACACACATAGAATCGTTGATTCGAGCAGATGGTTGAACCGTGGGTGGACCATGGTTGGACCGGGTGTGGTTGGACCGTGGTTGGACCATGGTTGAACCGAGGTCGTTTTGGGATCAATAATTAAGTGAATTATTGATCAAACATGAGCTGTGGTGAATTGTGGTCTGATTGTGTTTAGTGGGAGACAATGGTTATGGTGGACATCACCATTGGTCCACCTTGTTGGCCATTATGCTAGTTCTTTATGCATTATGGATTAGAGTGGGGAAAAGTTAAGTGATCAGATCACTCTCCTCCCTCTCTCACATTTTTGCTTCAGTTTCAGACCTCTCACACAATCCTCTCAACCTCTCTTCTTCTTTGTGAAAGAAGGAAGAGCAAAACACCACAAAACTCAAGCTCCCGGTTTACTCTTGCTAGCATATCAGTCCGGGGAGCTCGAGGCTTGACTCGTGTGACGATTCCAAGATGGTCACGGTTCGTGTGGATACCGTAGAGGAGCCAGGCCGTTTTCTTGCTCTTACTGATTCGTTCCAGTTATTAGGTGAAAGATCCTAATCCTTCAAGTACAAAAATTTTGTTATACAGTTTATGCATGCTTCACTTGGTTCTTGGTTAAGTTTCCTTGTTTCCGCTGCATATTGTGCTTGTTATGAATGTCATAATAGCTCTAGGGAAACTTACAGTGGTAGCGGAGCCTTCTTGTGAAGCTCTAAACCATTTTTGATGCATATAAGATATGATCATCATAGTATGTGCTGAACTGTTTTGTGTATGTGATATGCTTAATGTGTTTTGAGCATGATGTTGTTGTGTTTTGTCAAAAAATTTTGAAAACAAGTAGTAGATTGATATGAGATGTCAATCAAATAGTTCTTGGCAGTAAGTCGAAAGGTTCGACCCGTAAATCGATTGTCGATTTGTGTAAGGAACGATTGTGGTTTCTGCATTTTATAGTCAGAACATCGATGTTCATAAGATGAATATCGATGTTGCAATGGGTCTAGCCTCGGCCGAGCCTATAGAACATCGATGTTGTAGGTAGGTTGGCCTTGGCAGATTCCCATGAACATCGATGTTCATGATTCAAACATCGATGTTCAAAAGGTTCTGCCAAAATGTTGAAGTTCCAGAACTGTCACAACATCGATGTTCACGTGTTCAACATCGATGTTATTAAGTTCCAGAAGTTCAAACATCGATGTTATTTTGCTACTGCCAAAAACTTGAACTTTCAAGTTTCTCAAAACATCGATGTTCAAATGTTAAACATCGATGTTCTTGAGCTACTGTCAAATTGTTTGGAGTTCAAGTTATTATAACATCGATGTTTAAGAGTTGAACATCGATGTTCTTGAGTTCCAGAGACCTATAAACATCGATGTTCAAGTGAGAACATCGATGTTTATGGAACACTGCCAACTGTTGGCGAGAATCAGATTCTCAACAACATCGATGTTCTATGAACAACATCGATGTTTTACTTGTAATATTGGCTTCCAAATTTACATAACATCAATGTAAGCTTTGTTGAACTTATGCATGAGATGTATGAACATATATTGATGAAATATTAAGTTCTTAGTTGCCTTCCATGATAAGCACTCATCAAGCTTAAGATCAACAATTGGTAGGTTTTTGCCAAAGCAAGGTGCCATTGTTTATCCTAAGAAGGTGCGAGTGGATAATTGTAATATCTCGATTGCTTATTAAGGGTGTGGACTTAACTAGGTTATCTTAATAGGATTAAGGACCTAGAGGCAAGGGTTGAGCAATGTCTATAAGATAGACTTGGACAAGGTGTTGTTTACTCAAGTATCCAAGAGCTACATAGAGATGTAATTGATAAGAGTTGTCTACCTAAATAGCTATGATGTAGGTGATCAGCCAAAGCTGACTTATGTTGTAGTGAAATATAGATCTTGGCCTACTTATATAATTGTCTTGATTTATGTAGTAGGAGCACATTTAATAGAATTCCTTATTAAATGATTTATATGCATGACTATTATTTGTGTGAGTTGATCATTGTTGTAGAATTACCATAGCACAAAACACTAGCATTTATTATTGCGATTGGTGCTTGAGTAGGACAAGCTGAATAGGAATAGTTTCCTAGAGTGGCATCACATTTTGAGGATAGTCTTCAAACAAGAAAAATTTGTATGTCTTTGAAGGGCATGTTCTTAATGAATTGGCGCCTAATGCTTCTAGGGCAGAAGTAGATGCTTGCGAGAAGCATGTTGATGATGCATTGGATGTTGCATGCCTTATGCTAATTGCCATAGACTCTGAGCTTCAGAAGCAAGATGAGAACATGTGGGCGTTCGATATGATCGAACACCTGAAAATGCTCTGAGGAGAGCAAGTAAGGCATGGGAGGTACGAGACCTCTAAGGCATTGTTCCAATGCAAGATGGCTAAGTTATCACCCGTTAGACCTCATGTGCTCAAGATGATTAGATACATTGAGAGCCTTAGGGGTCTTGGTTTCCTTTGAAAAGGAAAGGGTAAAGCAAAGTTTGAGAAGAAGAAGAAATGTACCAAAAGGTTTGGTGCATGTGCATCTTCATATTCTCATGTACTGAAACCCAAGGGTGGTGTTGCAAAGAAGGAAATTGTTTCCGTTGCAACAAACCAGGCCATTAGAAACGCAACTGCCCTGTTTACCTTGAAGAGGTAAAGAAGCAGAAGGGAAGTGAGACTTCCGCTTCAGGTATTTTGTTATAGAGGCTAATATCTCTACCTCTGCATCGTGGGTATAAGATACCGGATGTGGTTCTCACATTT